>JAVSBT010462320.1:0-23049 GCA_033118115.1 Pharyngocirrus eroticus
TTTAGATTGATTTTGTATTTTGATATTTCAAAAATTGAAGGAGTTGATTCAATTTTTGTAAAAAAAAGTTAGTTTTTCTAACATGTCAACTTTTTATGATTTTTTAAATATTTTGTTTAAGGGAAATTGACCTTTCATTGATATGGATAGGTACACAAAGAAGTACTGAAACCAAAAATATATACTTTAACTAGTCAAAAATGTGTTTTGAAAGTAGCAAATGAGCTCCAAACTTTATTGTTGGTGACAGAGTTAAACCTGTTTCACCCCTTAACTGTAAACTTTTTTAGGTTTTCATGATAAAGCTATTCTTTGAAAATTATGAGAGGCATTTCCAATAAGTTGCTTCACATTTCGAATGAAATTGTTTCTTTTCAAAGTTTCCTATTTTTATTATGTCATGAAATTATTTCTCTTCAGTAGAAATTTTAGATTTTTTTTCTCTTAAATACAGTCAGAATCAAGGAAATTATTTAATGTGTGTATATCCTACAGGACTAAAAAATCTTTATAGATTCTTTATTCATTACTTAAACTGTTCAGTTCCCTGGTACTGCTTCTGATGTATGGAAAAATCTATCGCAGCAACTCCAAGCAATAACTAATATTAGAATATACAATTTTTTATAATTCTACAAAAATTGACTTCGATTTGTAATGTGTTTCCTATTACACTCAATTAAGATATCAGCAGCTGTTAAATAGTTGGCGCAATTGTGATATCTTTAGTACTTTAATTTCCCATCAATACCTTCAAGAAATCATAAAATAATTTGTTTTAGCTACATTTTTAGAACTAAAGGTATGGGGTTTATCAAAAATCAATCCATTCAAATGAAAGGGAAAGTTCAAGAAAAAGTGACCTTGACCTAATGAAGATCTCACAATATGACTAACCATATTTGGTAAAGAATTTTAAAATCAATACAACTACGCAAAGTCAAATTGTAAGTGGATGATCTCTGATCTCTTAATCATGATTTTACGGTTGTTTAATTATAAGCACGTAACCATTCAATGCAACCCACATAATGATATCTGTTTGAAAAAAGATTTACAAGTGGTGTAGTTGATAAAGTATTTGGTCAAGGACAAGACATGGGTTGGGCAAGATGAAAGCGGCAATGCAGTTTAAAAGACTAAGCAAATTTGAAAAAAAATACACAGTATATCACGAATAATTATTATATAAGGCCATATGAGTATGGAGTACAACAAAAATAAAGCCATCGCCACCCATATTGGTTTTAAAATATCTTAAGTAAAATAAAGTCCATCAATTATATGTCAATCAATGTCATTGTTTATTCTCAAACTGTTCATATTTTAAACTGTTCTCGTGGATTTAACTTGTGATAAACTCACAATTATATTCCAGAAAACGTGCACATATTTTCAAGTGATATTTTTTTTTTGCAAAAATAAGCAGAATTCTCATATCACAAATCTTGTGTAAAAGCAATAAATTAACAGTACATTGCACTTTTTATAATATATACTTATAAATCCAATTATTGTTATGTTCATTGAATTTGCATAAATGTTCAGCCACCATGAAAACAAAATATTTCTTTATCACATCTACTAACAGAATATCTTTAAAAAGTGTTAGTAAGTAAATACATGTTTTAGCTGAGGATTTTAATGCATACATTTTTTTTACATACAACTTTTCTTTCACAATTATCATAAAAATATAATTTAAAACATTTTTAACTACTTTATATTGAAGCAATCTAACTTATCCAGATAGCCTAAAAGGTGTCAAAAGGGAAAAAAAATCTAAAAACATGCCAAAAAAATGCAATAATAAAAGCAACACCTGACAAAATAAGACTCATAATCAATGAGTCAGTATCCATTCTGTGATTTAATTACCATTAATGCATTTGAAATTTTCCAGCACAGACAAGAATCCCTTTTATATACAAATTTATAAAATCAATTAAGCATCAATGTATGCATCAGTCTGTAAACACGTAATAATTTCTATATTGTTTGCTGTCACATGACTAACAAATTATGCCAACATTTGTTACCCGAGTTTAATATCACTATAGCCAAATAATGAATTAATTTACAAATATTGATCAATTTCCACTGAAATAACATCATTGCAATAGACAAATCTAATAAGGTATTTTTCTCGTATCTGTACAATAAATCAAGTTCTTCAGCATTTTTGCATTTCATATACAAGCAGTATAACATCACTTAACTTCGCATTTCACTTTTGATGAATTATTTATGTACAAATCACAGTATATCATTCAGTTTTGTTAACTCTATTTTTATTGATATAAAAAACAACTGGACGGAATATGTTGCATTCATTATTTGAAATTGTCTAAATCTCAAAATAGAAAAAAGTCTCAAATAATATCAAAAGCATGGAGATCTCCAAGCTTCTTAAGTATCTACATCCAAAGTATCATGGATCATCACCAATAAAAAAAATACAAATTTTTGATACTAATCAATTCAAGCAGAAAAACTTTGCATGATATATCCTCTATCAACAATTTGCCAAAGATCACAGATTTTCCATTAATTATATGTATAATATCATAGCAAGCATTAACAAGTGAAAAAAAGAAACAGCAGAAATAAACATTATATTCAGCCTTTTGAGATCAAAACTACAAGAAATCAGCCTTGTATTAAAATAGACAGGGAGCTAAATATATAACTACATGTCATGGCTATGTAATAGCATGTTAAGATAATATCATGTATATCACATTTATTAATGGAGAACTACCTTTAGTGTCAATATCAAACTGTGAGGATTTTAGAATCTACCAACCACCATTAAACAGTGATACATTTATAAAAGCCCATAAGCTTTCCTTGAAGCTAACATTGGTCTCCACTAGAGGTCCTTTCAAATTAAAGCAGTTTATCTTTATTAGATAGATGACCAACTTCCAGGTTATCTTTAAGGAGAAATACATCATTTGGGTTTGTGAATAACTCAGATATTTATAGAATACTAACCAAAGAATATTTTTTGTGGAAACACACTTTCTGTAGAGATACAGTACTCCACCTCTTAAAAGATCCATTTCTTCTGCAAGCGTTCTAGAATGCATTCGGTGAGAACCTTTTCATACTATTAAAATCAAATCACAGATTTTATTCCATATCAAAAAGCAGATTGTCCATGGCTCAAATCTACTTTCTTTTGTAATACAGCACCCATGGTTTCCTCTATGAGACGGATTGTATGAGCAGCAATTGGATAACTTCTTGGCAGTTTTCTGAGGATAATTGGAGCTTGGATATAGTACCTGAAAAATTAGATAATATGATTTTACAAAGCTGCAATAACTGAATTGTTGAAATTATTTTGACACGGATTGGCTCCTATTTCAAGGCTCATGACTAAAAATGACAATGTTTGGTCATGCCTTAAGATATACTTGATATTTGGCGAGTAGGTTGGCATATGATTGACATGTTCGGTATGCTTCTGTATAGGTCCATTACAATATATTTTTAAACTCTGTGCAAATTGAAAAGGAACAATTTCATGAAAAAATCCTCTATAATTGTTTTTTAGTGATGATAAGTTTACACTATGTTTTTGATAATTCCATTACACCAATAGACCCTATTAGAGAGAAAAAACTTACTTGAATTCTTCGTGAAAATTATTTCTCATAAATGTAACAATCCTTGGACTGTACGTAATCAAAGTCTGTAGGACTGAGAATTGTTGGAAGACCAACACTGCTTCTTCGGGAAGTAACTCTTCTCTTTTAGAAGGACAGATCAAACGCATTGCCTGAGACACAATTGTTTCCACAAACTTTTCCTGAAGGCACAAAAATGAAATTACTTGAAAACATTGTTTTAAAATCAGAAGAATAGAGGCAAGTATGATTTCATTTGTCATAGCAGGGAAAAAATGGCAAGTAACTTTGATATTCATGTGCAGAAATAAAGGTTCTAACAAGAGTGCTGGCATAATATTTTGAATTCTGTGAACAATCATTAAACTCACTGTTGTATTAAGTTCTTCTAAAATTTTCATCATCCATGTGATGTTTAAGAAATTCCCTGTACTGTCACCCCAATTTGCTTGGTGTGCAATCAGGATCAATTCTGAAAAAACTGCTGTAGATTTATTTGTGAATTCTTGCAGAAGTTTGGATAACTGCAAGAGAATTAAAAGATGAATATAGATGAGAGTCAATACTAAAAACAACAACCAGATAGAAAGACAATAATCCCTTACACTTTTATCTTTTCAGTAAATTTGCATACACTGCATGTACAATTAATCAACTGATATAATTTCAAATAGGGAACATTTGTTCCTGAACTTTTCAGTCTGTAAACAATCATAATATGAGTAACCTGTAAGACTTTTTTGTAGTAATTTCTTACCTAAACACATGCACATAAACTCACTGGAGATTAATAAATCATACCAGTTTATAACATGTATTTTGGTAAGAAATTAGATTTTTTTTTTAAACCAGTTACTCATGTTTAATTGTCTACAGACTGCAAAATGATTAGGAGCAAAAGTTTACCAATACATATATATGGTTATGTTGAACCACATGTACATGTTGCAATTTTTTGTGTTTTGTCAAGAAATCATACAACACACTTTAAAATGCTCTTACCTCAATATCAGCTAAACACTTCCATTGATCAGCCTGAGTTGAATTCATTAACATAGCAGCCTTTTTGGAAGGCGGTACATACTTTATAGGAATTTCTGGGAAGCATGTAAGAACTACCATCAAGTCTAAGACAACTTTTCCTTGTTTAGTCTTTAAACTTTGCAAGCGATTTGAAAGTATTTCTGTCTCCCGAAACATGAGGTACAGTACTTCAAGCAGCAAGGTGATAAGCCTACAGAAAATCATAAAAAGATATCAACACTAATTCTTAAATATTGAAAAGGCAATCACACCTTAACGATTTTCACCTTAGGCCATTCCAAATTGATTAGTTGGTCGAAGAATTTTTAGACGTAAAAAATTGGTCCAGCTTGCCAATTTTTTAGAATCTAAACGTAAATTTGACTAACCTCGGCCTTCTATGTCTAAACAACGGAAAGAAGCGAAGCATTCCAATTCGCATGGAATAGTACAAATGTAAACTCTTTATAGTTCTCTATTTCTAATTCAAAATGTATGTTTATATGCCTAAAATTGGTGATTATGTTGCCTTTGTTTGACAAACAAAGAAAAATAATATTTAAAAAATGGCCCAGTCGCATCCAATGACCAACTAATCAATTTGGAATGGCCTTAATGTTCTTTTAATCAAACAATATAACTCCACCTGGTGTATTCAGAAATATTTTAACAAAGTGATTTAACAACTCCATTTATAAGAAAATATTTTTCAAATTGCATGGTTATCTCTTTGTCATGAGTTTTAATTGATAAACAAATGAAATATTTTAAGTTGTCATACTTTTTCATCTTTTAAAAAGAAACAGATATACATTTCTATTTTTTTTTCATTTTAAGGAGGCAATTAAAATTGTCAAATCATACAATCATTGAAGTGAATACAAGGAGAGCTTAGGGTTTATGACAAGTATGAAACATGAAAAAAGTTCAAATTTATGGGACAATTCATTTCTCTGAACAACAACATTAAAAAAATTACTGCAGAGCAAAGGTCTACACATTCTAGACATAAGAAACCTACTCAAATTCATCAGCTCTACGCTGTTTTTCCTCATCACTGTGCGTATTCATACGGACTGGTGACTTTGGCAAATACCATTGTAACTGTTTGACAATGAAAGAAAACAGCTCTGGTGTCTGTCAAAGAAACAAAAAACAAAATTGTAAAAAAAATATTAAGCCATTCATATGTTTGTCTAGACAATGCACTAAACATACTCTTGTTAATTCCTGTGTTAATTATGCATAATAACCTTCGTTTTCCAATATTACATTTGTAATAGAAGGTTTCAAGAGGAGCAAATACACTTCAGCAGTATGAATTAGCTTTCTCATGACAGATTCAAAACAAATATATCATCAATAAATGATAAGATCAATAATAAGTCACTAAGATAATTATGATTATCAATTCACCTTCCAGAATAATTTCTTTAGAGCAAAATTTTTCTCTGCTCCAGTTTTGAGTTCATTAACCAAATGAAAGACATCTTCCATGGCATTATTTGGATCTAGAATTTCTGTCTTGAGTTGTCCAAATAGCCGGTCTAATCTGTCACTAAAAAAATATAAACATGCTCATTGAAATTTTTATGATATTCTTAAATTGTACTGGCGGACTGTGCACATAACTATTTCCCTAACAAAAAAAGAAATGTATAACAATATCAGACTATGGCATAAGCTGGAAGAGGGACTTGTAGTTCCAATTTCTAGTATATGTAGATCACGAGTGAATCAATCATTGTTGTAACGATCTGGTTCTGATTCTGTAAGGGTTCATATTTAATCTAAGACCAAGGTGAATTTCAATGATACAACTATTCTTAGTTTCTTCCCATAATGTTAACACCGTTTTTTTTTCTTAACTGGACTTTGAATGGACACCCCCCGCGAAATTTAAAGTATAAATTTGAAACACAAATATTTAGTTAAGCCATTTTGAAACATTTCATAGGACATCATAAAACATTAAAATCTTATTGAGCTATAATCATGTCAAATACAAGGATAGATCAATTGTATTACATCCAAAATATTACAAAATACAGTCATGAGGATATTATTACAACACTCACACAAGATTATGTGTAAACAGTAGATTTCAAATAAATTACAGGCAAAGTTTTTCTAAAGGCGATTTCCAAGCCCTAAAAGAATATTTAGAATGCATTTTTTTAGAACTAAATCATTCTGAAAATTATAGGTCAATTTCTAAATGGGCACATGTTACTTTGCCCATGATATAAATATTCTTTCAAAATTATTAATTGTAATTATCATTCAAATTAAAAACTTTGTCTCTAATAATTTGAATCCCTCTGCACAATATAAATACTGTGTTGATTGGGACAGGTTTACTCAAACAACCAAAATCCATGTTATCATATCGTGAAAAGCGTCATTATGACCTCTAGCAACGGTACAGAAAAATTAATAGTTTACTTTAGTTAGAGAAACTTGTCAGCTCTACTCTTCATATTCTGCAAAGCAATATTCAGATTAACACAACACAAAAGCCTTCAAAAAGTTTCATGGCATTCTTCACAAACAATTACGATCACAAAATGCATAACACAAACACAAAAGGCATTCACTCAAGATATATTGCATTACTTACAAATCTGATTTGGCTCAATTTAAAAATGGAGATCTAAAACCTTTTACACTATCTAGAATTTCATTCATCACAAATATCAAATTTATTGATTACCATACAGTGATTATATTTTGAATTTTATAGGTATTTCTGAATAGAGATTGAGTTCAATAATATATTATGTGATCATGATATTACATTGTCAGATAGATAAGTAGGATATCTGCAGAATAATTCAAAATAGAAATTAATCGATGTTGTTGCCAGTAATACTTAGAAGAATCATGCTACCTTCCTTATACGATTCAGGTAATATGGGTGCATTTATAATATCATTTTTTCTAAAACTTGCCCTTTGAAAATGAAGAAACTGATTTAGAGCCTTGTTATGATAATTATAATCCCTATCTACAAGTATCACTATAAGTATTGAACAAAAATTAAATTATGCCATTCTAGTAGCTTTATGGTGCCATCTGGTGATTTTTATAGAAATCTGATTACTATTGGTATCTAGAGAATACTAAGGAAAAAGGTGATTCAATTAATCAATCAATAGATTACTAAGTGCATTTCTAGAAATACTTTCAAATATTCTGTGGCGTTAGTCGATAGTCATGTAGTAAGGTTTCCATAATATTATCATATAGTTAATAAGTTTTTTGGGTTTAAACAGTACACATAACCATGTACATACAACACCTAAGGTAAATATTCGACACAGAGAAAGCACTATTCAAACCAAGACAGAATAGGTTACTGTAAAGTAATTCTTCAAAGGCAAATAGCACAATGACTTTTGACATATAGAGGTCCCACAATAATAAACGTAAAAAATGCAAGGAAATTTGTTCAAATATTTTAAACAAAATTTATCTAGATCATGGTGAAATAAGTAAAGTAAATCTATAACTGTTGACGAGCCTTTGGGTCAGCAACTGTAAACATACTACATGTGATACATATTAGAATAGTTTTGTGAACCAAATGATAGAAGACTCTATTCAATCAACTCAAACAAGACCTGAATATCATGCCAAATTCTTTCAAAAGTAATCTGACAAAATTTCTTTAAAAAACTGCTATGTAACAGACAATAATCCCCTCAAATAAAAGAAAGAGGTTAATAGAAATGAAAAGCAAATGACTTTATAAAACTTTTATAATTTTTTTACATGAAATAATTTTGAATGAAATTATAAATTGGAACACCAGGCAACCAAAAACTTGTTATTCTAAATAAAAACATAATTATTTACTTGAAGTTTTGAGGAAAAAAATGTGTATCACCAGGATATGGTATATCAGGCCAATATATTCTATCATCTATGGATAAATTGAAGGCAAGTATAGAATTCAAATGAAAAATGATAAGAGATTTGAGGGTACTAGACCAATCAATTTTTCAAGAAAATTTAAACATATCAAAAATGATATCCCACTCCCCTTTGCTCAAATGCTACATGTATTATTGTATATGGCATTACATTTTCTTCTTTTTTTCAGTGTGATTTATCTATTGATTTTTTCTGCAGTACATGCGAAATTACCTCATAAAAATGTAAGAGATCTCTATTCCATAAGAAAGATGTAAAGATTTTATTTTCTATACATTCCTTTATATGATTCTAAATCATAGCAATAAACACACAAATATAGTCAAATCATGGGCATGACAAAACCAGGTCTTGCTTGAATTCATGAGTAAAACCAAGATGCACTATGACTTAAAAATAAGATTTTAAATATCACTATCACACACACAAGCAGCAAACATTTGCACAAAACTTACAGTCTTTGTCTACCACTGTAAAAATTGTAGAAAAAAACGATATTCAACACTTTACGCTTTTTAAAATTGATAACAACTCATGCAGAATTAATGATCTGACAACAAACATGTAAGTAATTTTTTACATCTACAAGATCTTGCATTAATTCCTTTTCTTCATTTGTCTATTTAAACTTTCATGCACTGTGATTATTTGGTTACAAATTAGTTGATTCTTGGAATAAGCTCATTGTGGGTTGAAATTGCTATCTATAATGTTAATGGCAGGTACATCATAAAGCAAGATTACAGTATTTTCTTAAGAATATTTTTCTCCATGGATATCATCAAGTTAATATAATATTCACACGCAAGTTTAAATTCAACTGAATATTGATATATCTGCATCATAATAGAACATAATATATATCAAATTCAATAAATAAAAAATAAACTTTGCATCTGAAAGGTTACCATTTATATTGATCAAGCACTGGCACATAAAATGATTTATTGTAAACTTTTGAACTATCTGTACCAAGAGAGTATATATATATATTTCACTTATGCAATAAGACTCTTCATTTTTCACTCCAATCATTCTTAGCATTACATAAATTCCACCAGAACATTTTTTCGACCACAATGTTGGTCATTTATTTATGTGCTATTTCATACATGTATTTCAAACTGCAAATTGAATGCTATTTTGTTACTGCAGATGCTGTTCTTTTGCAGAAATGTCTAACTTTACGCTTAATAAAAAGGAACAAAAGTAGTTCTCTGTAGACTATATTACATCAACATTCAAGTGATTAATATTAGCCATATTTTTGACCCAAAAAGAGACTCTTTTGTTTTAATTCTTATCATAGTAAATTGTTTGCTTCTATCTAATAAGAATAATATCTGTCATCAACAATTGTTGCTTCAAATTTTTAACTATAAAATGTGTATAAGCTATATAATAGCTTTCATTAAAGGCATTATTGTTAGTTATTATCAAATTAAATTAATTGTCAATAACAAGAAAAGCACAAATGAAATATCAATTAGCAAATAAGCAGAAACGCCTCCTTGCTTTAAATGGCAGTCTTAGTGAGATATCAATGAGATTCAAAAAAGAAAATTCTTCTGCATTATCCACATTAAGCCAACTGTGTAGAAGGCTACTACTAGTACTAGTTCACGCACTATTTACAATCAAGATTCTGCAGCACATCACACACATTTTTAACATTTTTAATTTTCCCCACATGATTTACAATTGAGCTTCAAATGTAGAATGTATATTTTTTAAAGATGGTCCAGAAAATAGCCCAAAAGGCTTACATCCTATAGATGATCTTAGTAGCAACTTGTTCCTTACAAAAAGAGCAACTATAGTCTTCACAGAACTTTGACCAGAGGATTAAGGACGTGACAACCATTTCAAAAGAACCCCGTTTTATAAAAAGGAATAATATAATGATTTGTTGGCAAAATATACATAGTAATTTTGTTTCGAAATGTCATAAAAGGTTTGGAACTGTTAATACCTTGCTTACATTTTTTTATCTGCTACTCCATTCAAAATTTCATTTTTCAAATATATAAGTTTAAAGGAGGGAAGAAGACTACTATGGCCGATAATGACAGTGTTCATGTGTAATGAATAGCCATATTTAGCAGTAGGAGTGTCTAAAGGCATGTTTTGCATAATATTATTATTAGGTGTTTTGCATATCATTGCTTATTTGTTTATTGCTTGATTGTGGTAATTGATCCTTTAAAATCCAAGAAAACTCTCTATAAATTGATACAAAAAATATTCTTAGGATTGGATTTCAAAAAGTTTCATAGGGAAATTACAACAATTAAAAATACTTGAATGAAAAATGCTGACCATCAACAAAAGTCTTTTCTCCATATTATACGCTGCTTAAGTTAATACCACACCTATACTTTAATCAAAATCATCACACTTCAACAAGAAATCATGCAGGATTGCTAGCTACAGGTTATTGCTGTACTTCAAAGCTTGTTCAATTTTTATGATAGGCTTTAATGTACAGCTGAGCTGAAATAGTTTCATATTGTTTGTCACTTACTTGAGTCCAGATTTTTTCGGTGCTATGATTTCATGTTCACTATATTCAAGACCCTGGTCTCTAGTCCCTCTCTGAAAATGACATGAGATTACTGTGACATTATCCTTTTCAAAAAATTTGTTTCCACAAAAATAAAACCATTCCTGAAATGATTATTGATGAAACAAAGTTTCTGTGGGCTGTTAATCTCCCCCATGCCCCCTTCCAAAAAAGTTACCTTGCGTACCAGAGTAAGAAAAACAATACAAACATGCAATATTAAAGTGCAATTTGGCTAATCCATCTCCCAAGTCAGTTTTTTTTTAAAAATATGATTAAATTCTGAAAAATTCATGTCACCCTTAAGTTTTGACTTACAATAAGGTAGTTGTGCCAGGCACTTCTGGCTAACATCAGAATTGGAGAACTGTAGTACATGATATACAAATCCAAGTGTGTTTCTCTTTTAGGTTGAATACCTTCGCCGTCAAATACTTCATCACTACAAAAAATAAAGGTATTAATAATAATAATAATAATAATAATAATAATGATAATAATAATCTCGCATATGAACAGTCATACACAGTATATAACTTTACTTTCACATATGCACTTTCAAGGACAGCTAAGACAATGAAAGCTTATATTACAACAATGAGTTGATACTGCCTTGAGCTTATTATGAACACCCAAACCATTTTTCTTTAAAAGCCAGTGAAAAATAATTCATTGGAAAGTGCCCTGATTCGAACCGAGGACCTTCCGCATAGAATGCCAGCATGAAAATTCAAGCTAACACTCTATCCAGCTAGCCATTAAAGCTCTTTTACATGAATACATTTAAGTTTAAATTTTATGAAACTGTTGTGTGGGGATATATTGATATGAAAGCAACAAGCAAATAGTCCAGAACTATTACTATATTTACCTATTTGGTTCTGAATTCCGAGCACTATCATTTTCATCTTCACTTCCACTTCCTGTTAATCCATCAAGATTCAATTTTAGCTCTCCGCTGTTTGAAAATCCATATCTAAATGGTTCCTTTGTTCTTTTATCAATATAGTCTCCATTTTCATCAAACTCCTCTGAGGGATTTGGAAGAGGTCTAGGACGTTCTTTTTTATGTTCATATTCTGAGCTGCTGTATCGATTTCTAAGTGTTGAAGCAAGATTTGAGGCATAAGAATGTTCCGATATGTTATCTTCATCAATTGTATCATTTCCCTGAAGTAAATGTTCTTTTCCTGTAAAACTGTTTCTTCTCTTAGATTCTGATTTTTTCTCTTTCTTACCTACTTTTAAAGAATTAGACCTTCTGTGTGTAATGTTAGAATCTGGTACAGTTAACGATGATATTTCTTTTTTAGATACTCCACTGTCCAAACTTCTACTGGAATGGGTTGGGCTACCTTTTAAAGACTGTCTCTTCTTTTCTCTGAAATGGAAAATGAAACTATTAAAAGAGCACAAATTGTGTCAATCTTTAACTACTGCATTAAATTTACAGTTGATTAATCATGTTTTGCCTTTGTTGCCAGACTGATTTTTTTACCAATTGACTGCATCCTTTTAAATGGACAAATGTCACAATTTAACACAATATAACATATATCATTGGTGCATTTTCATTGGTTTTCCAACATTGCACGTTGAATTCGTTTTTTTGCAGTTGTTAAAACTCAACATTTAATTCAACACAAGTTGTCTGGAAATACATGGTAGGACAACATTGCAATTTAAAATGCCAAAACAGAATAATAAAAATATCAAACATTTTTCTAGCAATACACAGTACAATATGAATTTACTATTCATTGTATAAAATTGACTTCTTGTATTGCTTAAAACTACACTGTTTGGTGGAAATTACCTGCTTGAGCTTGGAAGGGGCGATGATCTTGATGTTTCTGATCTTGGTGATTTATTTCCTTCCCTGGGTGTTTTTGACCCCCTTCTTTTTCCCTTTGGTTCGTCTGTTGCATACTTGACAACAATATGCATAGTATTCTCCCTTTCCTCACCACTGAGAAAGTCTGGAAATTCATTGACCTATAGTGATATAAAACATTTCAAGTTATATTTACATTTCTATTATTTTAACATTTCTCTATCTTTGTTGCAAAGTCATTTGAAAATATGATTTTGTATAAGAAGAAAAGAAGAAATGTTGAACAATTGATTTGAAGTTAGCCATTCAGTAAACAGTCTTGTACTATGGTTTGTGAAAATGATAATTCAATCCTCTTTTGTTGATGGAATGTATTGATTTGATTGCCTTCTAGTCACAAAAATATGTCTTAAATACTAAAAATCTTTCTGCTGGACAAGATAAATTGAATAATATGTTTAATGAGAAGGTAGGACATTTATTCAAACACTGCAATGTCAAATAAAACTTCATACACTTCATTCATCAAAATATCTTGCTTGATACTTCAAGCTTGGGTTCAAACATGAAATTGGCAGATGGGCTTGTTATTGTTCCTTGATAAACTATTTCCAGTGGTCTGACATAATGATTCTATGGCATAGGAGCCAAACTACTTAATTACAATGCAATCCAATCTGGCAATCAAAAATATAGTTCCATTGAAGAACCCTGACCTAGAAATTCTATGAATAAATTAAAGGTACTCTTGGTCTTGTTGAAAAGTTAAATAGGTTATGATTGCTAAGTCCTGTCATAATAAAATTTATTCTTGTTTTTACAATACAGATTCATACCTTTAAGTAAGAATATCAGATGACCAAGGGTGAATACTATGAAAGGAGTTTACTGTATTTGATAAAGAATTTAGTAGCTTCAGACCTGTGGACCTAATAATATACATCAGCCAAATACAGTTATAAGTGAAGAAAGCTTTTGTCGTCTCAAGGTTATACCTACAAAATGTAATGATTTAGTATTGTGACTGACTGTCAACAACATTTACAGTTCACTGCATCTCTGCTGTTGTTTTTATTTGCTCTATGTATTGTCTCACATTTGAACCATAAATGAATATTAACAATATCTATTATACTTGAAGTATACCCTAGGTCAGAAAACACTCTAAACATTGGCTTGTTTATGAAAGAAAGCTATTGATTGTAAAGACCTTCATCCATTATGCAAATAAGACCTGTATAGAGAGACCAATATTGAAATATACCCCCCTCCCCCTTCTTTAACTATAAAACAATGAGGTAACTAGTTTCTCTTTAGATTCCTTTCTAGGGCCTGGCAATTTTCATATTAAATTCACAGAAACGACATATTAATGAATATATTTTTGACATTAACTATTAAAGAAAGGTCCCATAAGCAAAGGGTGGACATGTGTACCAGAACATAACAAAGGCAATGTTAATGGGTCTATATTATACATAAATGTGTGTACACGTGTTCACAGAAGTTTGTCACAGTCTGCAGATGGTCGCATTTCATTACTTCTCGACAAAACTGTTACATGGATCCTTTGCATTTTCCACAGTGATTTAGAAGTACACTTCAAGAATGTGTGTACTTTGACAACAACAATTTCTTCTCATGCCATGTTTCAACTTGCTGTACCAGCCAAGTAAATAGAATATGGATTCATTATTATTTTGACCATATAACAGTCTAGAATTTATTGATTGAATGGGTTCTCATACTATTTCATCTTTAACCAACCGCCTTATTTTATATTATTACAAAAAGCTTGTTGCTAGTCATTCAAACAAACAGTTTGGTAACTATAGGAACACATCAACAGTTCAATTAGTGATGAATTGTCCACAATGAATTTCTTCCATGAATTGAATATATCCCTACACTCTTCTCTACCTCCACAAACAACATCGAGGAAATAAGTAAACAATACTTCATTACACTCTGATGAGACTCACATTGAGCTAGAATATTCATCATGACATGGTCTGCCAAACCAAGGGGGTGAGGGGTGTTAATTAATCAATTCAATTAGCATGATTCAAGCATATCATGCAAATGAATCACAAATGTGCAGTATGAGTATTTGTCAGTTAATCAAATCACATTGTACGAAATATCTAACATAAGATTAGGTATTACAATTTTCAATGGTATTTTGCTGGAGCTATTTACTTGAAAAATATTCAGAACATGTTTTGACTAGGTCTCTCAATTATGTAAATGTAAACTAATAGTGACACAATACATGCAATTATATGATATTCATAATCCCAACCATTCTGTACCTGCATGGTATATCACATGATTTTAAATGTTAAATTGAAATATATTGATAATTCTGACAGGTAAATCATTTATATCAATGTTATCTTCAGTCACGGTAAGTAGCCAACATGTATTATTTTTTCACTTTTTTCTTCTTCTTTTTTGGCCGCCTTAGGGATAAGTTTGGGTTTGGAAAGAAATAGTACATGTTTTGTTTTATTTCAACTATTCTATTACTTTTATTAAACTTATTAGAATTATAAAATGATATATCTATTTAGATTCAACATTTCATCAGCTACAATTAAAAATCACTCAAACTTCAGTGCACTTTGTGTAACATCTACACACACACCCTCACCCTCAACTTTTGTTCTTATCATCGTCTTCAGTAATATAAAATAAATGCAAGCAGGTATTTTGTAATTTAAATCTGTATTTTTTAATTGGCTTTTCTTCATGTTCTTTAATTGGTCCCAACCTTGGCAAAAAAGCTATCAAATCTTCCTTAGGGCATTGTCAGTGCATGATTGCCACTCATAAGAAGCAAAGTATTTACATGTTTCATTTTTGCCACAAGCTATACTATACCATTCATTACATGCTACAACTTTGATCTTTACATAAATTCTTCAGTTATTTATTGCTGCAATAACTAGTAATAAAACTGTTTGCTTTTTCACACTTTACTAACAAACTCTACTAAAATCTGATTCTATAATTATGTAAAGATAAGTCTGTTTACTTTCGTTTTTTAGTTAGCCAGGCTGATGATAATTATGTTCTTTGTATTTATTGTTATAACTTATATGTACCGATAAAACAAGATTACACACATCCACTGTTAGACTTAGAATGCTCAAAGGAAAACCAGTGGCAACTGAAAAGGACTACTATTGTATAAGAGTTAAGATTCATTTAATAATCATTGTTATATTACAAGGAATTAAAGAAGGATTACTTATCCTTAAACTACAAATCCAGATATATTTTAACCTTAGAATGTTAAATTTTTGATTGAGCATTTAGAAAAGTATGAAGGAATTGTACTTGTCATGGGGGATTGTTACAATTCTTTGTTTTGTGGTGGGGCATTATACTAATTGCATGTATAGTATGAATGTACCCAGTGTACATGTACACTAATCCAATCTTGGCATTATCACAATAACAGTCTAAGGGGGGATGAGGGTCCAATTGCTTTCTTAGACATGCACAAGCATATGTAACAAACCATTACCATCATTTTCACTAAAAGATAATGCTATAAAGGTATGTATTTTTGGCTTTATTAGCCACAGTTTGGTATCATTCATTTTTTTACTTTTTTTAGTGTTTTTTATAATTATGTTAAATCAGGAGCAGAACAATTGAATATCATCAAACTGTGGCTAAGGATATCTTTAAGTCAAAAGTATATACTTTCATAGCATTATTTATCATTAAAGATGATAATTTGGGACATGTGTCCATGCATATAAAAAAAAAGCAATTAGACCCTATGAACTAAGCGGGCGAAAAAGGGTCAACTCTGTTACCAACAATTTGAGTTTGGAGCTCATTTGCTACTTATAATACACATTTTTTACTAGTTAAAGTATATATTTTTGGTTTCAGCACTATATTGTGTACCTATCCATATCAATAAAAGGTCAATTTCCCTTAAACAAAATATTAGAGAAAAAAAAAAAAGTTGACATGTTAAAAAAACTAAGAATTGAAATTTCAAAAAAAAACAACAATCTAAATTAAGGGCATGTTTGTAGCTTTCAAATCGTGTTTTTAAATCTAAATGTTGCTGTTCATTGTCTTCGATTAGCTGCTGAAAGATACAAAAATGGACCAAATTTTGACCATTTATCAAAAATGCCAAAATTTGGTCCATTTTTGTATCTTTCAGCAGACCAGCTTTGGGACTTCAACTTAAAAGAGAGGTGTTCTTCTTAGGAGAGTTACATATATAAATTAATGCATGGTGGTCCCAGTTAAGAGGTGATCCTTTGAGTAAGTGTGTTATTTAGTGAGGTTACACCGCTTTTGTTTGATCCAATGTATTAAAATTATGAAAAACACATACAGATACAACCATTTTGATCTGTTCATTGTATACTCTCAGCACATACATGTATTTATAGCAATGTTTACAATATGCCCAAGTAAAGCCATGACATTCATTTCTTTAATTCATCATACTACTGCTTCAGACAATCAATTAATTTAAATCAATAAATTCATGGCCGTGATAAATAAATGGTCTATTTACTGCCAACATTATTGTGGAGAAGAGGGGAAACTTATACAGCTCAATTTTATGCAACGTACGTGGCTCCTAAATAATACATGCTGAAGGTTATCCACATAAAAACAATATATATTACACATCAAAGTATCAAGTTAGTTGAACAAAAGTCACTTGTAAAGGTGTAGCATTACTGTCGAAAGGGTATATTTTGGAACTCACATTTGTTTTGCATGTGTATTCCATTTGACGTTTAGAACAAAGTAACTTACCAAGTCAATAGCACTGACATCTTTGAAATGAACAGCCTCTTGTACTTTTTTGGGTGGGTTTTCTGTTAAATATATCCATTCGTCTGATAAAACTACAAACTTAAATGCCTTATCTTCTTTTTCCGAGCATACAATGCATGCATCGTGTGCTCGGACTCTCTCAAACGTTTCTGCATCGAGTTGTCTTTCTAAAAATGCCTCTAATTTAGTATTTTTTTTCCTCAACACATCAGCTCCATTTCGCGCCATGCAGTTTGGTCCCAGCCTTTTAAAATAATCCAAAAATTCTACTTCTTAAACCTGACTTTGCCATTTGACATACGGAGAAGATCCAACACTGACATGGGACAGCTACTGTTTGGTACCTTGTATCAGCTATTTAATAATGACGTCACACAAGAACTCCTGGCCACAAAAACACATGTCAAATGCATAAATACTGAAAGTATTATTGTATCATAAGACTTAGACGATGTCTCATGTGTTAGTACATGTATTAATCTATGTAAATTGTTTATTAAGATATACCAAAACAACTTTTTTATAACTTTGGATCAAAGGTTGTCTCAGTTGCAAAAACGAGGCTGTACTGAAAGCGTCGTTCTCCATGGTTTCATGAAGCGGTATCTATGATAAAAGAATGTCCTTTCTGCAAAAGCCTGCAGATCATTTTAAGTCACAAAATATTGTCAATTTTTACATGCAATGTTCGACTTGCGATTTTTTTTGTTCAAATTGTTAAAGGTTTTGTCTATTTGGTCAAATGTAGGAATGTATTACAATTACTTTCTGGTACTTCACTAGGGGTCAGCACTTAATCATAAAAAAACAACCTCGACATTTTTCTGCGTTCAGACACTTCCTGCTTTGGATATGACACTTGACTTGAGTAACAGGACATAAAAAGGTAACATTGCCAGCATCATCTACAGCATGGATTGTGACTGAGTTACTTGAAACATAATAATAATGATAATTTCATAAACTGGAAGGTTACACTAAGATATGTAGATAAATCATGCAAAACTGCCAATATTTATTGTCAAGTATTAAAGTGGAAATCCCCATTTACATAATATTAAAATCATATAAATAATAGTAGAGCAACAGTTACCAACTCTTTTAGTTACATGTTTGAAACTTAAATGGTGTACATGTTTTAGAGGTAAGTAATTTCCCCAGCAAATAATCTCGGTTGGGTCCCAGTTTGGGTTTGTCAGGGGTTGCCAGTTGGCCTAGATCAGTAGACTAGATGGGCTAATAGTGGGCTTAGTTGGGTTCAATTTGTTTATGATTTTTTTTAGTTAATATTTTTTCTTAGGCCATTCCACATTGATAAGTTGGTCAGTTGTGTAGAATTTACGTTAAGTCTTTCACTCGGTCGCATTGTTACGACATCATCATTATAATCATCATCATTGTTTTTGTTGTCATTATCACATACAGGGCTTCAAGGGACATAAGGGAATTAAAAATATTTGCCACATGATATAATCTTGCTGCAAAAAAATATTTTCTAGAATCTTTTGTCATCCAAGCGAGCTAGTGCAACAGAGTCCCATTTGGCATCTGCAGACATAATCAAAAACTTTTGTTCCACATTAGAATAAATTATTTCAATATGAACCTTGGAACTAATAACTTATTTGCTAATATCCTTACAAATTATGTTGTTCTTTACTTCAGAAAAAAATGGAACCTGTACACAGAAGCGCCCTGCAAAGGTGCCACTCATACATCCTAGATAACCTGACCATAAACCTAAAACTTGTGGCTGCATTGTATTCCAAAAAGGTGATAACAGATGAACAAAAAGAAGACTTAGATGTATTGCAAAAGAAGAGTGAAAAAATATATAAATTGCTAGATATTCTACCAGCAAGGGGTCCTAATGCTTTTTCAGCCTTCTTAGAGGTGCTCGAAGAAGATAATGAGTTTGTGAAAAAAAAAATAGAGGATGAAGTGAGAAAACAATCAGAACAGGGTAGCAACGGCAATACAGGTATGTGGTAATTTCTCATTCTTACTTTTTTCCCCCTTTTCACGTAAATGAGAAGGATAAAAATTGGACGTTCAATAGGGAAATAATGACATGTTATAATTATTGCAATGCAATTTTTTTTTATCTATTGTTAATCTATATCATACCCATTATCTTCAGTTTCAATAAAGTGAACAAATTGTATTTTTACAGTAAAACCACCTGTTGCATTTTACTTCCCAAGACAAGAGTTGGAAGACAAAATAAAAAAATGTGTCAAAGAAGATGGAAGAGTGTGCCTTTTAGGTAAGTCTTTATACCTGTCAGTTGTGTTATATTTCAAGAATTATATTTCTAAATCTAAATTAGTCTATCCATACTGGTATGAGGGGAGGGGGGGGGGAGCTGCAAATCAACGTCGAAATATTTTAATCCCAATCCCAGACAATTAACCCATAAATGTCAAGTCCCAGTCCCAGGGAATTACAAAATCCCACATCCCAAGAAATTCAAATAGTAAATCTCATAACCCAGATATTTAAAAAAGCCAAATCAGAATATGTAAATCCCAGATCCCAAGAAATTGTATTGGTGAATCCCAAGTCGCAAAGAATCCCTCAACCCCCCCCCCCCCCTCATCCTCCATTTATATTTGTTAGACTCTTACATGTAACATAAATTTTATCCTTCCCATCTATCACCAGGACCTCCTGGGGCAGGAAAAACTCAGCTAGCAAGGAGAATAGTCTCTTCACAGGACACCAAATGTGATGGTATAAAGGCAGAAATAGTTGCCCACTCCAAAGAAAGCCTTAGAGGGTCTTTAACTACCTTTGCAAGCCAGCTGAAGATTGAAGGAAGTGAATTCCCCACTCTTTTTTCAAGAATATTGGAAGCACTAGGAGCTGAACAAAAAGTAAATCATGTTCTTATCTTAGATAACGTCACACAAGACACCTATCAATTATTGGAGAAAAATTCAAAACAGCCACCAAATCTGTCACTGATTGTAACTACTAACAATGCTCAGCTGTACAGAGGATGCCAAGTAGGTGTGAGAGGGTTTACTCGTGAGGAAGCTTCTGGATTTTTTGGAGACAATTTCAAAAACCAAGAAACCGTTGAGCTGTTTGGTCAACTAAGTTTTTTGCCCTTAGGGCTAGCAACAGCTAAAGCATACGTTACAGAGAGGCAGACCAACTTGAAATCATACATGAGTCAATTGCTTGATGAAACTTCTTCACATAGAGTTGAGATTGAAGAGGGAAAACTGATTGAAATGGAAGGATATAACAATGGACTTATTTCTGCCCTTCAAATAGGGATTGATGAAATCTTTCATAGGGAAGATAGTCTCATCTTTGATTCGCTCTCAATGGCCATGTTTGTGGATGTATCTTCAATTTCAGAGAATATGCTCAAAGCATTTATGCCACGCTGTAAACCAAAAATAACAGATACTGAAAAGGACACAATAATAGATCAGATAGTTCGTATCTTGAAAAGAACTTCACTGGGTATTGTCTCTGATGAAAAGTCAAGCCGTAAATTTGAAATCCATAGAGTTGTTCAAAATGCTTGGATTTTGTACCTTCACAAGACTGGCAAACTTGAAAAACTTAGGCTTGAAAGTCTTACCACCTTGATCGGGATATGTGACCATGATACCAGGTTTTCGATGGTGTTCAATGATTATTTACA
Source organism: Pharyngocirrus eroticus (assembly GCA_033118115.1). Taxonomy (NCBI): domain Eukaryota; kingdom Metazoa; phylum Annelida; class Polychaeta; family Saccocirridae; genus Pharyngocirrus; species Pharyngocirrus eroticus. The sequence continues at coordinate 21,477 of JAVSBT010462320.1, forward strand.
AATCATGCCACACATGGTAGAAGCCCTTGGACATATCAGTTCCAACCATGATGAATTACCATATTCTGTCCTACAGTTGCATATGTGTAGCATTTTAGGGCATTTATGTACCCAAACCAGAAATGTTGTTGAAGCAAAACAATATTACCAAAAGGGGAAATTTTGCCTGTGTAGATTGGCTGAAATCAGTGAAGAAACTTTTGATGAAAAAACTTGTCAAGATGATGACTTTTCAATGTCAGAATTTGCAAAGGAAGTATGTGATCGACTGAAAAATCTAAAATCAGAATCATTAAAGAAATTCATCTTGCTCTTCATTACTTGCCGAAAATTTCATATGGATGATCAAGTACTTTGGAAGAAAGAAAAGGTTGAACAGCTTAACTTGAGCTCTAGATATAGGCTTTGTGATGATTCTGTTGATGCAGACTTGTTCAAGCTTCTAAAAGATAAAAAAGTGGTACAACCAATAGAAACTTTGGTTTCTAGTTTTCTCCTAGAACTAGTTGGTATATTTCTATACAACTATGGAAGAGTTTTCTTTTTTCTTGACAAGAAAAATGTTCCAGGCGATGAAAAAAAGAAATACTACTGCTACCTAGGTCTTTCATATGAAATTGGTCAAATTATCAACAGAGAATATGGATTTGATATCATTCATTCGATTCTTTCACAGCGTAATGGATTACTGTATTTCAAGTTTGAAAAAAAGGAGCCATTAGATTCATACAGAAAAGAAATCAAAGATGCCTTAAAGACATATGAAATTCTTTTGAAAGATAAGAAAGACTATTTCCAACATGGATTTTTAAAAAAGACTGAATCAGATTCATATCACCAAGTTATATGCCTGCGTCAGTTGATTAAAGGCTGGACAGAACTTTTGGTAAGCGATCCAACTGACAAACAAGCAAGAAAGGAAGGCTTGAAATTGATCCCTGATCTTGAAGAAATCCTACAAGATCTCCAATTAAAAGAGAAACATATTGTGACTGGTGCAGCATTTAGAAATCAGCTTGCAAGGTTTCACTTGGCCATAGGACAAGAGGCAGAGGCAATAAGGATGTTTGAAGAAACTTATGAAAGAGAAAGAGGAAAACAGGGTATTACTTACCCATTAGCTGATGCATTAGAAGGGTATGTTGATGGTATACTGCCAAGTGAAGAACCAAGCTTTGCAGATGTGGAAAGCAAGATTAAAGATTTTCAAGAGAAAATGAAGAATTCAAAAATAACCAATGAAGAGCTCATCAAATATGAGAAATTGCTTGGATTAATGCAGGATAAAATATCTGAAAGGAAAAAAGAAATTCAGAGAAGAGCAGATGACCAGTCTGCTCTTGAAGAAAATGACTTTGAACTAGTCTGAATTTTCTTCAAGGCTATAAGAAGGGGGGTCCCATGGAAGACCAGCTATGCTAAATGGGTGTGCTCCTTAAAGAACAGAAATAAAGAAATGAAGTTAGATTAAATAAATCATCAATCAACTGCAAGACCATTCTCGTTCACCAGAGGTCATGACATTCTCAGACTTTCAGACTTTCATGTAGTACCTCTGGTTTCACAGGCCACT
>JAVSBT010462431.1:0-23035 GCA_033118115.1 Pharyngocirrus eroticus
CCTAATGAATATTTTATGTCATTTTCTTCCATGCCATGTCAGTCTGAGAAATCTAATTCCGGTTTTTAGTAGGTCCCACATTCATGTGGCGATTACTGTAATCCCAAGGTCAAGGCCACTATATCCGGTTGCATGTTTTCTTGTTTTGGCAACCCTTGCCGGCACCTGTAGACCGGTTTTGGACAAGCTTGCTATTGAAGTCGGTATATGGAACAAATACAATGGCACAACTCTACGAATTTTTGAATAATCCACATCATGTTGCAAAGTTTCAACGTTTCTTTGGCGTTTACCCTATAGATGAAGTCAAAAAAGTAGAAAAATCAAATTGTGCTGGCAAAGAGGATCAAAATGGGCATTCACCAAGTAAACAGAAGAAAAATATATTCGAGTTCACCGAAAATACATACGAACTGAAATCTAGATCAGTAAATAAACAAAATGGAAGTTCTAACGGGGTTAAAAAGGCAGAAACACAACACGAGGATGATTTGCAACCGTACGAAGAAAAATATCCATTTTTTCATTACCTGTTTCGATTTGGAACAGCGATGGGTAATGAAGAATTTTACATTACCTTTTTCCCAATCATGTTTTGGAATGTTGATGGTTATGTTGCAAGGAATATTTATTGGATTCTCGAACTTTACATGTATCTTGGACAAGCTAGTAAAGATATTATACGATGGCCCCGCCCACCTTCCCCACCTGTTGTACGGATAGACGACCGATATGGGTTAGAATATGGCATGCCATCGACTCATGCCATGATAGGAAGTGGAGTGCCTTTGACATTATTATACATCTCACAGTTTAGATACCAGGTATATATCATGCACTTATTTACAACAAAACATCATATTTGTACTGTCACAGAATCAGAACCAATCCAACACTCCAAAGCTGTGCACAACTTTGAGTATTGATAGGTCTTGATACAGTGTATGATATACTACTTAAAATTTGCTTCGCATCACCTACATTCAAAAATCATTAAATCTATTTCAAAGTTCAAACATAAATCCTCTTAATGATAAAGACTGTTGTGATATCAAGACAGATCAGTGCAAAAAACAGGTCAATTCTATTTAAATTTGAACCTCATTCTGCTACCTAAAGGGCCTGCTAATCTTGAAAATAGTTAGTATTTTTGGTAAGGTGCCTAAATCAATCACTGGAAATGAACCTCTTCATTCCATTTATTCAACCTTCTACTCATGCTTTTAAGAGTTAATAATCTACATATTGCACTTCAACCTGTCAAACCAGACACTGGCAAGTACAATCAAGGTCAATAGATGTATTACAATCAAGGTCAATAGATGTATTATCATCACTGTGAACTTTGTACACAAAAACAAAACAAACAAAAAATACAACTTTTTAATGAATGACATAGAACCTCCTAATTCAATAGATTAATTTGTATGTTTTAAAGAATACTATCATACACAGCCTAAAAAATCCTTGAAATATTCATTGAACAGTATAGTAAATAGGAAAGTTGTAATACAGTAATACTTGTCAAACAGCGTTTTGGTTGTATTCTGTCGCAACCTTCAGAGTTATGCTAATTGTCGTGAGGAAAATTTTGGTACTATGGACAATAAAGATATTAAAATCATCAAAGAAGGAATGAGAGTTGGGACCCACTTCCTAATTTTTCCAATACTAATGAATGTACCTAATCTTGCTCCATAATTTTTCAGTATTATTTCCTATCCACACACCAATATTCATAGCATATTTTATATATGATATCCTATAGAGCTTTCAATACATTTTCCATTGAAAAGTAAACATATCATAGTAAAAGATAAAAGCTTCTTTATAATATTGTTGATAATTTATTTTATTATTATTTACAGTATCCTGTCTGGATAGGCATTTTCTTAGCAGTGGCATGGATTTCTCTTGTATGTTGCAGCCGTCTGTACCTTGGCATGCATACCCTGCTGGTAAGATCACTTTATGAGTACCAATATCTGTACAGACATAGTGTCATATGATATATCTTTTAATTATCAGTCTTTCCAGCTAAGCGTTAACACAGATTTTTGAACAGAGACTTTTTATCGTTTGCCTCTTATTCTTTAAAAAGAATTTCAATGTACAATGTATTATTGACAATAAAGATATTATTATTATTATTAACAAAGAGGCAAATTCATACATGGTGTGCAATGGGATAAAGGCTGTGGTTAGAGACACCTTTTCGAACCGATTTAAACCCCTTTATTCAAACCACACTATTTGGTTTGAATTTGCTTCCAGACACACTTTTGATTTGAGAATAAAAGGCTTTAAATCGATTCAAATAGGTATGCTAATGGCAGCCATTAATGAATATCTATAAGAAAATACATTTATGTGCTATTTCTTACACTGTTTCTTTATTTTGTTTCTTCTAGGACTTGGTAGCAGGTATAGGTATGATCTGCACCATTTTACCCCCATATTTTATGGTGATGGAGACTGTGGATGATTTCATTTTGTCTCACTGGCTGTCACCGTACCTCTGCATACTAATACCATTAGCCATGTGTCTGTTCTATCCCTCAATGGACAAATGGAGTACAGCTAGGGGTGACACCACCATCATTCTTTCCGTTGGTGCAGGTGTTGGTCTTGGGAATTGGGTACTCTATACATATGGAATTTGTGGCAGCTCAACCCTATCTGAGCCTTATGAAGTTGTCCTGCCAACATTGACTTCCTTTTCGTATTCCATCCTACGTTTCCTAGTAGGAGTCCTTGTTTTAGTGCTAATACGTTTTGTGATGAAGGCACTTATGTACAATGGTTTGTGTTATGTTATGGGATTCAGTAAAGATGATGGCACCTCTCTCAGGCATTTAGCAGTTGAGTTGCCATATAAATTTGTTACATACACAGTTGTTGCTTTCAGTTGTGTTGTGATGCCACTACTGTACCGAGAATTAGGAATTGAAAGGGAAACATTCTATTTTGAAAGATAGTTGAAGTAAGAGGGAATACCAGCTAGCCTCTCAAAAAACCTGTGTTTGTTTTAGGGGGGTGTGCCTTATTTGTAAGTCAAAAATATAATTGTGTAGACAATTTTTTTACTTGGGACCATGGGAACATTTTCCAATTTTTATACAAGGACTATGTAGGAAATAAACTGTGATAATAATATCCGGTTGTGTAGAGTTAATTATATTTTTGACAAATAAATGTTTTATTAGAGGATATACTTGACAGCCTTTTTGGAAGTCTAATCTGTAATTATAATTAATAGAATATTATTAGAGGATCTACATGTATGTGTAATTATATAAAAAAGCATTATTTATTGACATGAGACTTTGAAAATATACAAAAAGTGACCAAAGTTAAAACAAACTGTAAACTGTAACCCTTTGCCAACTTTAAAAACTTAGGCGGAGGGTTAAACTTGTGGATCTCTGTATCAACCAATTCATATCAATTGTTATTTATAGCTTATTTTTAGAATATTATCAAGCAACAGTAGATCCTTCAGTAATGAAGCTTGTTGAAGTCCGCCCTGAAGGGTATAATAACAGGGAGTTTTTGCAACATTTAGATTGCCTTTGTTTAATTTGGTTCATAAAATTGTTTTGAGATTTTTTATTTTGCTTCATTTTTGTTATTGTTTGTGATAAAAATGTATCACATGGTTTAGTCTTGTAACCTGGAAGTAGCTTTAATTCGATAATTATTATAAAACTTAGGATAGAGACTATTTGAATAAGCTTTAATATGCACACAATTGATGTGTGGGAAGAAAAAATATTTATATTGGGGGGTGGAACAAATATTAGCTGTGGATACAATAGTCAATTGTATGTATAATACCCTGGTGATGAAGAATATCATAATGTGATGTAAGGCAAGCTACACTAAGATTATTTTTACTTAGTATGCCTTGATTTTTAAATGATTGTCAGAAATAAAGATTTATTGAAGATGAATATTTTTGTTGATGAATTTGACAACTGACAACACTTTAAAACTGACCTACACCATATTTTAAATTGTTGAATGTTCTATGAAAAATGATTAACCAATTTCACAATCCTTGCATACGTAGACACTTTTAATCCTTAAACCCCCAAACCTTCATGCTATGTTTTACCAAGGCCACTTCTAGATAAGAAAGATAAAAGCAACTCAGAATACGTTCCATTTTAGGATTTATTTGCATATGTTCACAAGTCAACACTTACATCTTTAGGCAATAATAAACAAGCACCTGTTAAACTTACAAAGTAAAGTACACCTGAAAAATGCAAACAGGATGGAAGGTGCGAAAAAGGAGTAGCATAATTCATGGCACAAGTTGGCCATTTAATAGCACCAATTTTACATTACATACCTTAACAAACATTAACTAATTCCTCAGACCAAAAGAGGTACATCATGAAGAGTACAGGTAAATATAAATACAGTCATGTCTTTGGCTAATGGAAAAAACATAGTAAAGTGTACAGATACATTTTATGTGATTTCTAGATATCTAAGCTTGTTTATGTTTTCATGTTGTGACTTTACGGTCACAATGTGTGACTTTATGGTCACAATTATGATTATACAGCAATTTCTCCCGACTGTGTAAGCAATTATGCAGGTAGTCATTTTTTAGAGTTTGGAATAAGGAATTTTATACTTTTCCCGAACTAGCTACTAGCCCCAGAGTGGAAACTTGCACTTCTAATTTCTCATGATAAAAATCAGACTCGACTACAAGACTAGAAGGGTTTTTTTTGTTGTCATAATGTACAACTAAGTGAAGGAAACAGATAACCAATAAGCTTGGACCAAAATCCTTTTGACCATCTGACACAGCAAATATGATTGTTAAAAATCCAGATGAAAGGACATGCCATCCAATTCTTTCTATATTTTTTGCTTATTTGCTTATAATTACAGACATAAAAATAAACCCAGAACATGGATTAGTATTCCTTTCCTTGTATTAGTCAATTCAAAGTTATACTGACCAAGTTTAATTAGCTTGCAAAATTCTTAGTTTTATAAAGTTCTTTTTGTCCAAACTAACAAGTGTTTATCTTGTAATTAATTTTGACCAACCTTTTCTATGATCATCAACAGACTGATTTTACGGATCTATTTGCCAGTAGATGGCACTTGTTTTAGCATTATAAAAGCAATGTTCACAGCACCTTTAACCTCTTAACGACCTTAGCGTGCCAGATATATCTAGCAATAGTATGTATGTATAATTTATTCGTGAAAAAGGGTTACAATTTAACTGATAGAAGAAAAATAAATAATTAGTAAATTTACAATAGAAGGTCAATTTACAATAAAAGGTAGTTATATAACTGCCATAGAGTTCACTATACAATCGGTCTCCTGGCTATTAAAGCCAGGGATGTACATTTGCCAGAGCCAAGAATACTATCCATGCTTTAACTTTTAACTTTTTGGATTTGGACAATCAACGTACCCATAAATACAACAAGAAACTAAAGACTATAAAGGATTTACAGAAAGAAACAGCTATTCTTAAACCAGACAAAGGGGAAGGTATTGTGTTATTGAATAAGGATATTTATTTTAAATTTTTGGAGAAACTGTTTATGGATAAGAAACATTTCAAACAGACAACAGAAGACACTACTATCATTGTGTTCTAATGATGTATGATGAAGGCCGAAGTAATTTGGACCATGCAAACTGTTGTAAATCATCAATCAATGATTGAGATCCAACGAGGGGATTGGATCCATTTTTAGTCTAATGTTCCCTGATAGTGGTAAAGCCAGCAAGTTATCGTGTGACAAATCATCCTATCTATGTAGATTCGGACTTGCTCCGTTTTTCAAGAAAAAACTCGTTGAGAAAATTGGCAATATGGAATTTGCCATAATGTTCCATGAAAGTTTAAACAAAGTGACGAAAAACAAGCAATTGGATGTTCAAGTGCGTTATTGGAGGAGGGACGAAAATGGAGGAACTTATGTCCAGTCGAGATTTTTGAATACGCAGTTCCTGGGACATTCAACAGCTATCTATGTAGATTCGGACTTACTCCGTTTTTCAAGAAAAAACTCGTTGAGGAAATTGGCAATATGGAATTTGTCATAATGTTCCATGAAAGTCTAAACAAAGTGACGAAAAACAAGCAATTGGATGTTCACGTGCATTATTGGAGGAGGGACGAAAATGGAGGAACTTATGTCCAGTAGAGATTTTTGAATTCGCAGTTCCTGGGACATTCAACAGCTCAGGACCTTATGGATCATTTCAGAGTAAGTACTCCAGATCGACATAGTAATAAATTATACTTAATTCATATATATTAGACTTTATGCAATTGATTTTAAATTGATATTTTCCAGTGTTGCCACATAACATAATTTCTGATTTTTGTGTTTTTTACCAATATGATTAAGATGAACAAAAGACGTGCCATGTATTCCCTCTTAACTGCTAGGTATCATAATTGACTCCAATCTCACTTGGAAAAACCAACATGACTATGTATGTAAAAAGATTTCACAGAAAATAGATTTCACAGAAAATAGGGGTTCTAAAGAAACTCAGAAACACTCTGAACAATAAAATTTTAAAACTTGTACACAATGCAATAGTACTGCCACACATGGATTATGGGGATAGTACAGTGTGCAAATTGAATCAAAATGGGTCCAAAAAAAACAGCAGCAGCAAAGAAAACTACAGAATATAGAAACAAACTTTGTAACAGCAGCAAACAACCCACTAGAAGAAAAAATTGAAAAAATGATGACAACATTAGAAAAACGTATCACAGAAGAAATCCAAAGCATGGGAAGAGAACTTAAGTCTGACATAAAAAAACTAAGTGATGAAGTGAGTGAACTTAGAGGGACTGTAAGCTTTCAGGAAGCTGAAATGAAAGAAACTATGAAGGCAAGTAAAAATGAAAATCATTATATTATTACAAGTCTAGAAACATGGATTATGCATGTACAGTATGGGTAGATGCAGCAACCCACTTAACACCCAAAGAATTACAAAATTACAAAAAAGAGCAGCCAGAATCATACTTCAATGTAAAATCAGGGACATCAGTTCCCTTCAACTTTTCAAAACACTTAACTGGATGCCATTTTCAGATAGAATCTCGTACAAAAGATCACTTATGGTTTTTAATATTATGCAAGGAACAGCACCCCCATATCTCATCCATCTAAAATCTGTTTCATCAATTCACTCATATAAAACAAGATCGTCATCTACTGGTAAAGTCTATACTCCAAAATCAAATACCGAAACAGTAAAAAGGGGCTTCAAGTATGAGTCTTATATACTGTGGAACCGTATGACAGTAGAACTAAAAAATGCTGGTGACAAAAATATCTTTAAAAAAATGTACCTCAAACAATACTTCAATAATTAGTCTAAAATCCTTATTATGTGTTAATTCCGCTTTTATTTTTACCTTGTTTATTGTTGTATATGTATTTGTAACCTTTGTAGTTTTAAGACTGGGCCACCATGGAAACCAGCATTTGCTGATGGTGTCACCCAGTATAAATAAAGACATTATTATTATTAGTCTACATTTCAATTTTGTGGTATCAGAACTGTCTGATTTTTATTATGATCAATATTTGAGATGAATGATTTACAGTTTTTATTTTTATTTTAAGGAATGTGTGAAAGCCAATTTAAATTTGAGAAACATGATTTCCATTTCCATGGATTGACCCAGGGTGAACTGGAAGTTTTATAGTATGCTGCAGCAGGAAATCAAGGATGAATTTGGGAAGCAGTTGTTGTCTGTTGGGAGCTGTGGCCTCCACACCCTTCAAAGGTATGTAAATAATCATTTATCTCTATATTATCATGTATTATAATACTATAGTAGATTATATTTCTCTCCAATTTTTCTTGTATATATTCTGCCACTTTTTAAAATACCCTCTAGAGGACCCTTTGAAAATCAACATTGTATATTGTAAATGTTATACCCTCATGAAATAAAACATTTGTTATCATTATCAAAGGTGGGTTTCAAGTGTGGGAGATGAATAAACTTCTGAAGTCCCTATTCTACCTATTCCACAATGTGCCAGCCAGAAGGGAAGATTATGTGAAGCTGACAGAGTCTGAGGTGTTTCCTCTACCCTTTTGTGGCCACAGATGGATCGAGAACCTGCCAGTGGCAGAGCGAGCCTTTCAGATATGGGATAACATATGCAAATACATTAAGGCTGTGGAAGAAAAGAAATGACCTAACCCCCATACATCATCGTATGACAGTGTGGCAGCTGCATCCAAAGACTTGTTCATAGCTGCAAAGCTTCAATTTTTTATGGCAATTTCAAGAGTATTCACCCCATTCTTAACCAAATATCAGACAGACAGATGCATGATCCCTTTCTTGGGAAGAGATCTCTGTGCATTGCTACAGGTAATTATGATTTCATGCATTTTCCTTATCAATTAACATTTGATAAATTTGTATAGAGTCACAATATTTCACTATCATGAAAAGACAATAACAAGTTATTTACTTTACTACATCATGTAATGTATCAATAACCACAGTTCATCTATCAGTACATGTATACTAAAAAAAAAGTTTTTATTTATAGAATGTGCTTCAAAGATTTGTGAAGAAAACAGTACTGGAGACTCCCAAGATTTGGAAGATTGATATAAAGAAGAGAGAAAATAGAATGGGTTATAAAGATGTGGATGTTGGTTTGGGAGCTAAGGTAATTACCATTTTTATATCATTACATTGTTTTGGCTGAAATTAGCAATGGCAAATGGACAAAAAGCATAACTGATTAGTTTTCTGTGTTTGGGTGTAATGTAAAAAGAAAGCCAGTTATATTTCCAAAATATCACACTAAGATGAACTTATGTTGAAATCCAAGACATGGGATAACTATAGTTTTATGTTCTCTTTAGTATGATATATAATTACTATGTTCCTATTTCAATTTCCAGGAGCTGAAAAAGCAAGGAAAGGTTGGCACCTTGAGAGTCCTGGGATTCCAGGAAGATTGTATAACAATCTTGATTGCAATTGCTGCCAAGATCATGGAGAAGTCCCCATTGAAATATTCCCTTGTGCATGACATGTTTTGTTTGGATACTGAAAATATGAGGATCAAGCCTGAAAAATGCAAGAAAGCATTTAAATCCATTGTACATACTATGATAGACATTGGTCAAATTAGCAGCTTATCTCAAGGAGAAGGGATTGTACAAGAGTTCACAAAATTCCTTGAGACAGAGGGTAAAGACGCAGAGTTATTGCTATGTGTAGATTCAGTGGACAGGCAACTGCATAGGAAGATGAAAGGCTATCCTTTATTGTGGAACTGTGTATCTAAACTGTTATTGTTATCACATGGCCAAGCCACTGTAGAAAGAGGCTTTTCTATCAACAAGGAGGTGGAGACTGTGAATATGCAAGAGGCAACCGTGGTTGCACAGAGAGTGGTCTGTGACCATGAAACTCTTCATGGAGGCGTAAAGAGATGCTAAATTTTGCCTCCACTGCCAGGTCCAGATTTAGGCAGCATCTGGAAGACCAGCAACAATAGAAAAGACAGATAGAGAGTGGGGTGAAGAGGAAGAGAGAGGAGGTGGAAGAGTTGGTAAAAAGAAGGAAAGTGTTAGAAAGTGTTGTTGAGAATATGGAGCAGGAGGCTGATAAAATGGCAGAACAGGCAGAAAGCAAGGCTGGGTCTGGCATGGCAACATTGATCACTGACTCCTGTCTTGAACTTGGGAAAAAGATTAGGCCAATTGTTCAGTTCCTTCACAAGAGCCATATTGGAGCCCAGGTCCTGAAGGAGAAGCAAGAGGCGCTTAAGCTGCCAGCCCACAGACTTATTATGGATGTAAAAACGAGATGGAACTCTACCTATGAAATGTTCAGTAGATTTGTAGAACAAAGACCAGTTATTCTTGCCACACTGATGGATAACAGGGTGATAAAGCAGGCTGAAGCCAAGGCTACACTAAGGATGAAATTACCAAAATACAGGAATATTGCGACATAATGGAGATAATGCTGAATACAACCAAGGCAGTGTGCAAGGAGGCAAATCCCACCATATCCTTAGTTTATCCAATTTGGGAAAAGCTCAAAATGCATTTCTCAGTTAATGAAGAGGACAGCCATTTCTTAAGAGATCTTAAGACAGCTGTTAAAAACAACCTTATAACTAGATACAGAGATGTGGACAAAGTTAATACATACAAATTGTTTGACATTCGACTAGTGAATAATACTTGAAAAAGTTTCAAAACTTTTTTCATAATGGCACAAGCAAGCGTCACTGATGCCTGCAACACATTGAACGATATTCAGGGAGAAAAGAAAACTCCACAAGAATCTTCAGTTTATGGGAATGACCATACTGAAGAAGTGCCTTCAACGTCCGGCAAGGGTCCCGGGTTGAAAAAACATATGAAGCGAGGTCTTCCGAATGATGGAGCCTCAACTTCTAAAAGCGCAAAGTCACAGGAAATCCTACTGGGTTCCCGCACTTCATCACCCACGCTCTCCAGGAAATCTCACGAGAACGATGAGATTAATGGCAGCGCCCATGATGATCCGTCATCGGACATGCAGCAACAAATAAACAACATGAATGAGATGTTGCAAACTGTTTTGCCTGTTATCAAAGTTATGAAACAAGCCTTTGATGCCTCTCATGGAGGGGAATCAGAGGAAGAGGGTGAGGGTGAGGTTCATGATATAGAGCCCACTCCAGCGGCCACTGGGCTTGATTGCCTCAACTCTCTTTGTGAAGAGGTTGAAATCACAGAGAAAAAAGGCAATCCTGTACACACTACCATAACCAAAATTGTTAACACAGTGATAAGTAAGGGGATACCAAGGAAAGTGTTACCAGATAAAATGAAGTTATTTGTGCGCCCAGAAAATTGCAACCTAGAAACTATTAAAGTTAATCAGAAGTTGTGGGCCAACTTGAGACAGTCTACAAAAAGGAAATGACAAAGAGATGCAAGGCTGGCAGCAAGATCTATTTACTGCCATGATACCATTTTTACAGTTGGCAGACTCTTGCATTTCACACATAAACTCTACTGGCAGTATGCCAGATCCACAGGACATGTTAAAAAATATTTCAAATGGTCTGTCCATTATTGCCAATGTCACTCATGATATTTCAATCAACAGTTATAAGCCATCTTCTTCATATCCCAGCAAATCACACCATACAACAAAGGCTATGGAAACTACTCCAATACATCACCTTTTAAAGTGCGAGTCCAGGAGTATTGGTATCATTCAAAAGTAATTTTTAGGGCAATTCATCAATGTAAATGTTTATTCCTCGCACTGCAATGAAGTTTGACATTTGCATTTTCATTTTTAAAAAATCGCATAACTCTTTTTATTTTATAGGGTGTTTTATAGTCATTATAACAGACCCCCTATATCGCTGAATTGCCCTAAAAATGACTTTTGAATGATACCAATACTCCTGGACTCGCACTTTAAGGGACAAAACTCCTCAAACTGGGCAAACAAAAAGAGCTCTTTTTTAGCCAAGGCCAACCCAAAGAACATTTTCAAAAACAGGAGAGGCCAGTACAACTTGAAAAGATAAATGTAAGTTCAACTTTCACTGCAGGGAATATACAAAATTTCATTCATCATTGGGAAAAATTGACAGATGACATTTCAATTTTAAATTTTGTATCTGGTCAAGTCTCGTTTAATTTCTCAATTCTACCATGATATTCAATATTTATTCTTATCGTTTATTTATTAATTAATGTCTTGTATAATGTAAATAACTAAATATTGATTTGAAAATTAAGAAACTCATCTGAATTCATGTCTTCTATTGTTGATTTTTTTTTAAAGAACTTACAAATGGTGTATTTAATTCCCAAGTTACTGTATAATGCTGAAATAAGGCCCATTTTCTCTGAAATGTTGTTTATTCCTGTATTTGATAAAATAAATCGCATACATTAAAGTATCGGGTATCAGGACATGTATCGTAAGATCATTGAAACGATACACAGGCCTAGTTTTTACCGAGCAGTCAAATAGTGATTATGATTATGAATATGATCAATATGATACGGACACCCACCATGAAACGTTGAGCTTCAACACGATAAAAATTGATAACCATTGCCAAGCTGAAAAAATAGTAGATTTAATGTAAAGGTACCAAAGAAAAAATATGTGAAAGCAACATCGACTCTCAAAATTGATACAGGGGCTCAAGGAAATGCCCTCCCCATACATACATTATCCAAAATGTATCTTTCGTTAATATACAAGGGAAAGCCAAAACAGGGAGTTCTTGCCAAATGCAAAACTAAGCTAGCAGCATATAATGGCTCTAATATTAGATCTTACGGCACCATGCCTATCTTGATACATTCTCCAAACACCCTAGAATGGAGTGAAGAGACATTTCACTTTGTTGATTGCAGAGGTCCATGTATATTAGGACTGCCATCCACAGACAGACATCAAATTCTCATGTGATACACATGAAATAAAAATGTAACCACCACAACACCAGATGCCCTTCCTGTGATACAAGTGGCAAAGAAAAATACATAAATGCTTGATATATTCAACCCAGAGCTTGATATCATCAAAGGTAACCAAAAAAACCTCAGAAGATACAGATTATAAATCAGCACTCCTCAATAACAACGCTACCAATGAATCCAAACCCCAAGAAAAGTCGCCACAACACAAGAGTTTTAGCAGGCTTTTCTGGCATGAAGCTACTGCAAAGCGAGGATGCAATGAAGTCGACCCATCAGAGATCACCCAAAGGCATCTGAATATATTTTCTACTGCGATTGCTGTCCAGGACAGAATCGCAATCATTAAGTTACACATCTATGCTAAAACAAATGGATCTTTAATATCAGTCTGATAATTATCATAGAACAAATTCATCAAAATTAATTACAAGGTAAACACTTGTCAGTTTGGCCAAAAAGAAAAATATTATCACTCACGTTACTTTATTTTGAGACATAAAATATCTACTGCATACCATCTATTATTCAGATTTTCAATTTCTGGTTACCATTTAGCCATCCAAGATATGAAGAGGATGTATTCTATTGATCTAATTCCACAAATAATCATTAAGAGAATATCAATATTATCATTGCATCTGAATTATTACAAAAAATTACTGTGACTTCAACAGACCTCACATTAACAAAATAATCCAAAATACTCATGCTGTTTTGGGTTGAAAAAAAGCAGTTATATCCCTCATATTAGCTGCTTTACTCATCTTTTTCTGTCTTGCTCTGTCTGTATTCTGTTTTGCTGTGACTTCTCTGTGACAAACTGTGCAAAGTGTTCTAAGATTGTCTATGTCACACTCCCCACCACCTTCAAATACTGCCCTGATATGGTCCACATGCCAAAACTGAAAGTGTAAAGAATGGCAAATTTGAAAACTACCAACTTTATCATTTCAAACAGACACATTTTTTTACGAAAAGGGATATACTTAGTGATAATGTTTTTGTTTTGTTTTTAAAAATATGATCAATCAATTCAATGACCTAATACATTCATATAAAATTCATATATACGTATTGTTGATTTTATAGTATAACCTATCAAATGATTCTCCTATTAAATGTGATTAGATCCTTACCAATCCTGTCACTGGGTGCTTGACCATTCTAGTTTTTGTCTCTCCTTTCAAAGCATCATATTTACTCTCTTTGATCAAATCTGCTCTCTTTTTCAAGTCTTGTGTTTTACTATAGAAGAAAATTTAAATTTAATCATATTTTTTCTTCACTTACTTTTTTTTCAAACGAAACATCATCATGCAGAAGATAATATCATTATTTGCTTTTTCTTTTGCCTTTTGGTAACTATGCATCTGTGATTTTTATTCTATTTTTTTAAGTTTAAAACATTTTATGAATTACACATGCATTACATATCTTCTAAACTAATTTTATTCAATAAAGACAAATATCTAAAATGTCTTGTTTTTATAAAGAAAAATATGACTAAAAATGTACCTTATTCTCTGATAAAAAGAATGTGCATCAAATTTACAAATCTGGCAGACACCTCCCTCAGCTTGGTAGACTTGCTGTTTGCTGTAATATCTATGATGTTGCATCTAGAGAAAAGGTAGATGTGGATAGAAGTTTAATTACCCATAATTTAGCTCACAGTACTGTCTAGTTGTTGGTCCAAACTGAGTAATTGACATGTGTGTAATGAATATTTGTTGCTAATCTCATAAACAAATGAAAATGTCATACCCAATATGTTTCCATACATGTTTTTGAACAAAATCTTGTGGCCCATGAATTGCTTTCCATAGTTTTCTTGGTCAGTAGTTGTCCATCATAAGGGCTTTGACAATGGATGCAAAGTGGTGTGCCATCTGCACTGACAGCCTACAAAATCAAGCATAGTGACTTTAGTCTATAACCATAATTTACAAATTTGATAGTCATACATGTACTTTCAAAGTTGGTATCAACTTCTTACCTGTACCAGTCCCTGCATCTTTTCAACTTCTTGATCATCAAGCATTTTGTTTGGTAACTCAGTTCTATTGTCTGTGTCATCATTCTTAAAGCTATCACTCCTTGTAGTTTCATTTAGTTTTGTGAACATTCCCATTTTTTCACTGCTGCCTGAGGGAGGATTTGTACCTGAAGGCCTCTTTTCTTTCTTTCTTGGTGAGATTCTTGGTCGAGTGACTAACCTTATAGTCCCACCAATTTCTATTGCTTTTTTGGTAGATGACTGAGCGACATCCACCTGAAGTTGTAAGTAAACATCATTACAGAAACAACAAGCTACAATGCTAGACAAAACCTAAAGGTATTTCTAGTATAATGAGCCAAGAGGTGAAAAACCATAACTTTTTTTATTTGTCCAACTGTCCTTACCTTTGTGGCATATCTTTGAGAGGATATTTTTCTCCCTGATACCAGCTCTTGATATTGGAGACATGGATTAATTAAAAGTTCCCCATGGCGAACAACAAGTCTTCTTTTGGTTGCTGATAAACTGAAAGAAACATGTTCATATATACAGAATGTGGAGGTAGATTCTTTGCAACAGTAAGAAAGTATCTATATGATGAATCAATGATTATCAGACAAAATAATCAATTATATGGTTTGAAAACGCTTTCTGCAAGTTCAAAGCTAGGTGACATGATATAGCCTACCTGTTCCATTCTCTAACAAATCTTTTCACAAGCTTTAGGTTTTTTGGGTGCAACAACAAGTCAGGCAGCTCAGCAAAGTTTTCAACCTCCACGTCCAGAGGGTTGAAGTTAGTTTCCAAAGATTCTTCAAATTTATCGTACAAGTATATCCTGCTACTGTTCTTACTACAGCAAAATTTGAATAAATCATAAACAGGGACAGAATCCAAGTCTACTTCCCTGGCTTTTGGTAGTTCTGGGGGCTTCACTGAAACAATTTCAAAAATCAAAATGATATATGGTCAAATTGAGTCGTTGGTCGATGGTTGGGGCCAGATCATTTTTCGCAATGGAGAATATAATTTTTTTTACATTTGCTTTTTTTTGTTACATTTAGGCAACACAATCCATTAAAATTGATATGCTTGTAAACATACATTTTTGGTTAGAACTAGAGAACTTTAAAGTGTTTATTTGTACAATATTATTATAAGGTATTCTTGCTACTCAATGCTAATCAGAATATTTCAACATAAATTTAGGCTACAATCATGAGAATCTAAGAAATCCCAATTGCCTACCAGACTCAGATTTGGGGGCAAAACATCCATCACAGTCATCATATTCAAATGGATTGTCCGTTTCACATTTACAACATATCCATGGTGACCCAGGAGCGGAATTTTTATGTTTTGATTTTGGTGAAAACAATAATTTTGCAGCTTCACTTTCTCTACTAACAAGATCAGTATTTTGAGTAGGCGTATGTTGAGAAAGTTTCAAAGTATTTCTACTGGGTGTGAGCATATCTGAATGTATCACATTTTGACTAGAGCTTTTTGTTGGAGACTTTTGTTCACTGTTTTGTAAATTGTTAATCGCTTCCTTCGAATCCTCCTTAGAGCTATTACTGTCATCAATAATATCAGTAATGTCAATATCAAAAGTGGACATATCATCGTTCATCACTTCTTTCTTACATTTACTATCAATTTTGTCTCCAGTAATCTCTGCTGAATATTTTTCATCTGAAGCATATGATTCTATTGTACATGTATCACTTGCATCATCTTGAGCAAAGAGGTCATCAGTAGAATGATTGCTATCATCTAGAACACTTTTGACTCCTGGAAGAGGCGACTCACTTTCAGAATTATATTCCTCTATGATGTTGAAATCCGCCGTATCTGAATCCCCATTTAAATTTGTATCACAGGCTTTGGAAATGGAAGCATTTGTAGCACTAATGTCATGAATTCTTAACTTGCTTGTTGGTGCTTCAAGTTCTGTCAGTAAAGCCAATGAATGAAGAGAGCTTCTTGGCAAATGCTCTGTCTGAGGGGAGTGCTTCTTACTTTCTATTATTTTTGGAGACACATCAAGCAGGGGTTTTGCTCTTTTCCTAGTATTGTGAATGACCCGAGGGGATGAACACATTTCACAGTATAACAAAGCATCATGGTTTAAAAATGTACAAATATCACAGCTCCACTTTTTGGCCTCTATTGGTTTCTTTACTATCTGACTAGCTTGACAATCTTCCTTAGATGATACATTTGAAGAGTTCATCTTCAAATCATCTTCATCAACAAAATATTTTGATTCCTTTTTCTTTCCCATTTGCATTTTCTGAATGGGTGTACTCGTGGATATACACTTCAATTCATTATTTGCTTTATTGTCTTTCTCTTCACACCGCCTTCTTTTTGCAGATTTTGGCACAGCAACATCAGGTAAATCGCAGTCGATTTCTTCATCTGACATATCAAAGTCCCTTTTCCTTTCATCTTTAAAAACCTTTATATCTGACAATTTGAAATTACTACTCCTATTTGCAATCTTCCTTTTAGGAGTTTTAAAATCATTTTGATCTGATTCTTCATCAATAATGATAGCTGCATTACTTAAATCTACATCTTCTACTTTGCCTTTTCGATCACTATAATTTTGTTCTCTTGTGTCTGTTTCTTTCATAGCTTTCATCTTTTCTTCCATGTTATCTAGAAATGTCTTCTTTTTTGTTGCGGCCATGCCTTTTGGGGTGAAAAAATCCAACATACTCTTTTGATTGGTAGGCTGGAACAAAATAACAAAAAAAATCATGAACTAACAGATGTAACATATAATTTTCAAAATTAACTTGGCCCATAAGCTACACCACAAATCAATACCCTACCTGTGGAGAAAAGAATTCAGTGATATCTGTATCTGTATCAGTTTTAGGCGGAGGAACCCATGCATCAGCATTTGACAGTACTTGAATCTGTCCTTCATTTCCTGTCTCTGCATCAAATTTTTGCCTTTTTCCATTGAGGGTTGTTGTTATCACAGTAGTCTAGAAATCCAAGTTATAATCAAAATCATTAAATAATGCACAAAGTCTGAATCGAAGACTTTAAATATTTCTACCACTATTGACTTTTTTTGGGGGGATAATCAATTTGGGTTTAGTTCGTGACTTGCATTATATGTATACACTCAATTGCATCAATACGTCAATATAATACAAAAAATCTTTGACAGAATTGTGAATATATTTTTTCTTTTATCTATTCTACCTTTTTTTCCAAAGCAGACCACACCCATTCATCAAGTGTACCTTTGGCAACCAAATAATGTACATGAACAGTTTCTTTCTGTCCAATCCTATGAGCTCTGTCCTCACACTGTTCTAATGTTCCAGGTGTCCAGTCAAGTTCAGCAAAGACTACAAGCTTGGCAGCAGTCAATGTTAAACCCTATAAAAAAACAAAATACACATATTCTAAAAAGGGACTACTTGTTTGTATGGGAGCATGGTGGTTCAGTGACAAAGCATGCGTCGAGAGATCAGAAGGTTGAGGGTTCAATCCACCCTTGCCCCATGTCTGTATCCTTAGGAAAGATACTTAGTCCCAATTTCTCTTCTTCACCCAGGAAATGTTAAATGGGTACCAGAAACACTAGTTGTTCTTCATTTATATTCATACAAATGAAATAATATCTGCCTGGTATTCAATTGACGAACTCCCTTTGTGTGTTAGCTAACACCATGCTTTATTCTCTAGCATATTACATCAAAAACAATGACGTCTCATCTAATCACAATCATAAAACCAAGCAAGTGTTCCCTTTAATAACCATAAACTTAGTGAAGTCCTCATGACTTCTCCACAACGAGGCGCTGTCTATCAGTTTATTACATAATGGCCCATCCTTGTCCTACCTTAATTCTTACTTAAAGGGGAATTTAAAGTCAATAGTTTAACATTCCTAAATATTTCAGAACACTTGTGCTACAGAAACCAAGGATTACCACTGGCCTGATTGACTTAATTGGCTCAAGAATGACTTTAGTGTTACTTGCTTGTACCCTCACAATACCAATTATCTTGTTTTTCCATATATTTAGTTTAAATCTAATCTTTCAAGGAGCCTAAGGTATAAGTGCTCTCCTTGTAAGGGTAATGTAGAATACAATGATCCTATTTCACAACACTCACCACTCCAGCTGCCTTCATGCTAAGTATTGCCACTCTTGTTTGAGGATCAACCTGATATTGGTGGACAAGTCTCTACAAAAAGCAAGCAAGTTATCATTTTCCAGGGTTGACATTCACGGATGTCATCCTAACTGCAAATTTAAATTACAAAAACTAATCATGTGTAATTATTCTTTATTTGAAACATATGAATCAATTTACAAAAACATAAACAACAGACTCAAATAGTAGGCAATTTAAAACATTTGAAAAATAATTTCTAAAACAATTACCGGTCTGTCTTCTTGTGGTGTGCTGCCATCAATCCTTATAAACTTGACATTGTCATCGTGAAGTTGTTCACTGACTCCATCCATCATATTATGATGATAACCAAACAAAAGGAATTTCAAATCCGCATTGCTACACAACATCTTAACATAATCTTTTACAGGACCAATCTGGGAAAAATGCAACACAAATACTATTTCCAATATCAATATTATAAAAGTTTTAGGTGGTCATTTTGGCAATTATTGAAATACATAAAACTCTCTTAGGCCATTCCCAATTGATAAGTTGGTCGATAAATGCAGCTGGGCTATTTTTTAACGATTGATAATTTTTTTTATGATGTTGCTTTTATGTCAGAATCAAGCAAAAACTTTCTAGACTGCTAAACATACATTTTTGGTGAGGCAAAGGGAACTAAATATAAATTATTCCTACAATACAACCTGTTCTTGCTTACTCCATGCACACCACGCCAAACGTCTTTCTGTCATTTTAATGTTAAAAGGCGTTTGGAGTCTTAATAAAATCTGTTATGTTTCTTATAATGGCATAATTCAATTGATCTGTTATTTCATGAAATCATTTTATTATAGCTGGTTTAATAATTACTACCAAATATTGCAACCATTATTTATTTTTTTAAATAAAAAATAAAAAAGCAAAGCATCTTACTTCATAGGAGAGTTAAAATGACATGGTTTATTTAGTAAATTGTTGATAGACTTACTTTAGCTTTTGCTGTGTCTCTATAAAGAACAGAAACAAGTCTACGGACATCAAACAAAGAAGCTTGTTCTGTAGAGTCTGCTGTCGTCAAAAATTGATTCATGCTTCCACGAGATGCTTTCAATGCATTGGAAAGTTCTATCCAGGTCTTATCCAAGTCCTATATGAATGGAATACAACACTAATCAAGGACAAGATAAACCATCTAAGTATAATACATTAAACATTATGAACTATTACTATCAGTAGTAGTAGTGGCTTATTTTACCAGCATAGGCTGTTCAGCATGAATTGTTCTACAACTGAGCCCTAGGAGGGTTTTTCAATTCTATCAATTCTAATTGGTAAGTGAGTGACCAATACCTTCTTCAAGTTTGATTCTTTGAGCTCAAAGGCTATTCTCTGTCTTTGTTTTGGTGGCAATTGCTTCAAGACATCTTTTTTCAACCTTCTCATCATGATATTCTTGGAAAGGAGAGACTGAAGTTCTTCTAGATTTGATGCTCCACTTTGAGAAAAAAGATAATTTAAAACTTATTAGGACAAGTCTATAAGGTTACAGCCTCAAAATGGGTAGAAATACATACTATTCAAAGGTTAATTTACAAATGAGGTCTTATTTAGTACTGTTCAACGGTTGAAACAAGCTAAACCATAGTGGATAAAAACAATGATTGACTTACTCCGTCACCCATGTCTTCATTCTGCCAAACCATTTGTATCTGGCATCGCAGTACCTTTTTGCAAAATTTGACCAAGTTCCACATAATCCAGGAGAAAGAGCAGATAGCTGAGGGAACAACTAAAAGTAAATAAAAAGGGAAATGTTATTTTTCTAGAGGGATCAACATTTCAGATGTCACCAATAAGCTCAACAATTTATGACCAACTTTTTTTTTAGTTAAAATGCCTCACCTCTTCTGGTCTGGCTAGAGCTGGGGTGCCAGTGAGTAATAATTTACGATCTGCATTTTGCACCAATGGTACCAAATATTTTGTTGTGGCTGATTTGCGGTTTTTTAAGTTATGGGATTCATCAACAATTACGACTTCAAATTTCTGATTCATCAAAGCTTCTTGGACCACTTTACTGAATGGATTTCGTACAATGCCAAATGTGACAATTGAGATTTGACAATGTGGAATCGCACTGTAATAAATAATTTATACAAAGAATAAGCTATATAAGAAAAAAATTACATCCACATTCCTTTCTTTCTTCTCTCACTACATAGGTCTTTATCAGAGTATCATCTTCTTTAGGACAGATGGCTGATAAATAAATTGCTGTGTTTATGACTCTGTGCAAATTATAGACAATATAACATACATATCTACAAGTAAGTTGAAGTTTATCTTCTAAATCACCTTTCAAGTCAAAATATAAACGAGTTACCTAATATCCGTTCCACTTTGTATCATATTTATTTCATGAGGATGAATATCTGGGAAATATCTCTCAATTTCTTCGACCCATGGATATTTCAAAGAAGACGGCACCACAATGAGCAACGGCCACTGTTGTTTGTAGTAATAGGCCACTGACAAAGCCTGCAGAGTTTTGCCAAGGCCCATCTATCGTAAACAGAGTGGTAAAAAAAATAACATTATCTGAAACAGAATACTTTGTCAACACATCCTTTGCTACCATTGTTTAGAAACTCAAAATGTCAATGTTTTATCGCTACTTTACATCCTTAGATTCCAAGTTAGAAGTTAGAATGTGGAAATCAAATACTTGATAATGCTGCATTACAAAGAATTAATATCAACTAATATGATCATTTTTATACATCTCCTTACCTCGTCAGCAATGAGACAGCTGAAAAAAATACATAGGTATTAGCCTTACAATTAGGTCAATGTCAGAAAAAAATAATATTAGATTTGGATTGGAATCACTGCAATCACTGAACCAGACTCGTCACTAGAATTAGAAACGTAAATAGTTCAAGATATAAAGTATGTCTTTGAATGATTTACAGTAACTCACCGGCCATTCTTTTCGATAGCAAATTTTACACCATCTCTCTGAAAAGGCATCAAACGAAATCTCAACTTTTGAGGCAGAAATTCTAAATTTGTCAACGCTTGCTGTTCATTTTGCAAAGTTGAACTTTCCGCCATGTTTCAGGACACTTCCGGTAATATTGTTCAACGTCAGGTGGCAGCAGGTACCATTAACATTTTAAAAATACATGATTAGTGTTGAAAAAGCCAACAGAGCTAGACAATCACCATATTTTATTCACAATATTACAAGATTAC
The DNA here is from genome assembly GCA_033118115.1 of Pharyngocirrus eroticus. Lineage (NCBI taxonomy): Eukaryota > Metazoa > Annelida > Polychaeta > Saccocirridae > Pharyngocirrus > Pharyngocirrus eroticus. The sequence continues at coordinate 21,923 of JAVSBT010462431.1, forward strand.
ACATTGTGCTGTTCTCTAATATCTTAAGAGCTATCATGAATATTATTATTATCATAATCATTATTATTATTATTATTTTATTATTTTTTATTATTATCATTTATAATTATTGATAATGTTATTGTTATTGTTATTATCATTATTATCATTATCATCATCATCATCATCATCATCATCCTCATCATCTGTATCATCATCATGTATATCTCAGGTACCCAGCTCTGCCTGCCCTCTGTTTGGCCTTTGAAGTGTAGTGTAATGTAAATCATACAAGTGCCATTGTCATTGTATTGCTGCAAACTTTGTGAATTGAGATTCCATTCTAGCTTACAGGCATGTCAAGAAATAAATTAAAAATCAAATGCATAATTCGCTTGTTAACAAAATTTCTCTTGTAAGGACAATGAAAGCAGAGTTTATGCCATTTTTAAATGAGAGAAAGTAAAAGTTAACTCACTTGAGACTGAACAAGTCACAGAATGAGATTTCTTAATATATCCCTTGCCTATATAACTAAGCACATGATTTGGCAATAACACTAATCCACATAATCAGGTATTTATCTGTGTCGCAATCAGTACAATGATATCAAGGTTTTGAATCACTTCAAATCTTGGCCCAATGGAAGAAACATGGGCCAAGGTTTGCTCTTTTTTTTCACACAAAGTAGGAATTTTATTTTATATATCTTTGAGTAAAATAATTTTCATAGTTTTAACATAACAGCATAAGGATTTATTTTCAACCACTGCTGAAAGAAAAAAGATGGAATAAAATTCATTTTATTCACAAAACAGCCAAGTTTTGATAAAGGTGAGAGAAATATAATAATCAAATGAGTGAACACCTAAATGTTCAAAGTTTATGTTCAATTTTCATTTGTGGGAGAATTCCTTTTTCCACATAACTGAACCAAAACTATGTGATAGCAGAAATAAATACATTTAGCTCACCCAAAATACAGAAGATAATAAAGGAGATATGGGAAAAAAAATAATAATATGATATCATGTACCAATGAGCGTGTAGCCGGAGCCTGTCCAGCGGGCGATAATAGCTAGTTAGGTCGTTCTGTCAAAGTATTCTCTAAACTACCATTAGCTTCCATGCTAA
>JAVSBT010462542.1:0-23020 GCA_033118115.1 Pharyngocirrus eroticus
AACGTGATAATCACATGCACCAAAAAAAGGATTAATCTGTGTCCGATTCCAATCCTTTCTGTAGCTTTATGTTTTATTGAATATACATGTACATTCACTACCTTTTGTTTTGTTCATCAGGTGAATCTGGCTGTATTGATCCATGTCTACATGGAGGAACTTATATTCCAAATTATGGTAGCTGTAAATGTGCTAACGGATTCAATGGACACACTTGTGAGAATATTGGTAAGACAGTAACACACCAGGAATATTTCTTAAATTGTGTCTTATTCCAAAGACTACCAAACTACCAAAGCTTGGCTTACATGTCTCTTTATTTGTCATATATGTAGACATTTTTCCAATTTCAGATATTCCATGTTTGAATGGAGGAACTTATATTCCAAGTGATGGCAGCTATATATGTATATGTGCTGAAGGCTTAGCTGGGCAAAACTGTCAAATTAGTAGTAGGATATTTTACTTAATTTTGCCAATTCTAAACTTTTAACAGATTTCTTTCTTCTTAATATTAGGTTTGCCTTTCTCTTTACTGCCATACTTATAAACATTTTCCTATTGCGATTTGAGAAGTCAGACATGAAAAATAAAAAAATCTTTACTTTTATCTTAAAAGAATATACTAGAAGATAAATGCACAGTATATAATTGTCCAAACACAACTTATTTTCCCTTTATAACAACAGAGGTTGAAGTCGAAGGAGGTACACGTGCATGATGAAAAATCATAATGTCCACTTTTAATGATGATTTTTTTTCGTCTACCATCTCTAGAACATCATCCAACTTCCTAGTGTTGCATTGGAAAATCTAGTGAAATTAACACTCTATGACTTTTATGAGTTTTACTTGACAAATAATTTTATATAGATTTTGCACATGGTCTAACATTATTATTTTAATATTTTGTTATATTGTTTGATATCTACAAAGTCATTTCGGATCAATTCTTTGCTGGCTAGTTTCTTTTATATCACTTTTTTTTCATGGAAATCCAATGTGCTTATCTTTTACCAAGTAGGGGAATCTTTGTTGACAAAAGGGAATTATGGGACAACTTGAAAATAATTAGAAAAAAAAATGTTCCATTACAGAAGTAGCACCCTGGCTGCCTGGTAGGGTGGCTCAAAAAAACGCTTTTCTTGAAAAGTAGTGCTCCCTATGTGAAACGGTGTTCCTTTTGAGGTAAATAGTCCACCTAATACTTTTTGAATTTTTTAAATAATTTTTGCTTGTCCCCCACGGCCCCTAAAGTTTGACGATTTTACCCAAAAAGGCTAATTTTTAACCAAAAAAATTGATTTAAAAGAAATTACGACTAAATTTTAGAATTAGATTGATTGAGTGATTAGAGGACATAAAAAGACACCTACAAACCAAGTCTTAACTTTGTTGGACAAAGAATGGATAATCTGGATGGGTTAAAATCATCTCATATTGGCCTTTTTTGGCGAATTTGATGATATTGCATACCTTTGTTAAGTACCCTAAATAATTATAATGAAGGATATCTTGACATTTTTATGGAACTCAATCAATTCTCTGGGTGTAAATGAAAATAGAACTAAACATTTTAATCATTCAAATAGCCAATTTGTATTGGCCTGGACCACTTTTTGATTTTCCAGTTTTGCAAATTTTGATGATTTTCAGATCAAGTATGCATTATTTTTTTTTTCCATAAACACTATTTACCTCAAAAGGAACACTGTTTCACAAAGGGAGCACGACTTTTCAAAAAAGGCGTTTTTTTGAGCCACCCTACTGCCTGGTTGAATGGAGAAAGCCTATAACCACTAGACCATATAGGACTTCTTATACTTTTGGGAAAGTTCAAGCTACATAAATAAGAAGTACACATACGAGAAAAATAATGACATCACAAATGAAATTTTGTAGGCTTTCCCAATAATCAAATGTGCTAAAAAACTGTATTTTTACCGTTTTTATTATTCTTTTGATCAACAGTATAGCTTCAATATTATGCTTTAATTTGGAAAAATATGTTGTTTGTAAAATTGTAATAATTCTTCTTTACGTTTCTGTTTCTCCTTTTCATTCTGTAAATACTTACTGTTTATATGATTTAAAGATCATTTGAGTTTATTTATCAAATCAAGTCACCAATAATTGCTTTCTCTTTATCCCAATTTTAGTAGGAATCAAAGAAGAAAAAGGTAATGTGTTACATTTATAATGGCTTTGAGAGTCCTTTTCATGGGAACATTTTTTTATTCATTCAATCACCTTCATCTAATATTTCTACAGTTCTTAAATGTGATTTAATTTGGACAAAAAGCTATAAGAGTAAAAGATATTTTTGATAAATGTTAATGTATATTATATACTCTCTAAAATGTTGAAAAGGACCATTTAAAAGTGAATATCACTTATTTTTAAATAGATGTATCACATTCATCCAGTTATTGATTAGAAACGATGAGTTACATCACGCAATACCAAATAGCATGCACACAGTTACCAAAATGAAAGAATTTAGAACGGAATTCCTTTATTTCAGAGGGCCACCATATTCTTATGCCTGAAGATTTTATACCCAAATCATTTTGCAGCACATTTTTGTGTTTCACTACAACTATTGTAGTGAAAGGGAAGATATTTGGCTGATGGACTACTTCTTAATATAACTTTTTCCACATATTTATTTTTACTTTCCTGATCATTTTAGTTTAGCCTAAAGCAAGAGTAAAACAAAGATTATATTTTGAAATTGTAATTAAGTAGTGCTGCCTCCATTGCTGTAAATATATATCTTTATTTTGTCATCTCAGTGACTGCCTTGATTGAACTTACTACTGGATGTATTGCAGCATTTGTAGTGGTAGCTGGTATCGTTGCAGGTGTTATGTAAATGCATTTTTCTTCTTTACAACGATTACTGCAGTAATGCAACTAATGTACACCGCACACTATATCCGAAAAGACTAGTTATTCGAGACAAAGTATATTAGTAACTTTGACAGTGTTTCAAATAGACATGTTCCGAATAGACATGATCTTTACTTGGCTATATAGAGAAAAGATGTTGGAACAGACAGATAGCTGCAAATTGAGTAAAAGGAACAAAAGTCTTGAAGCACTTTATTTCAACGATGTTTGATGCGGCTAAATCTTAAAGCACTTTTAATATAATCCGATTATTTGTATTTTTGAATTGGATAAAAGGGAGAATGGTAATGCGAAGAATAGTGGCACAAGTTTCTATACATTTGTATTTATGTTATCATCGCGGTGGTTATATTTAGATAAAGCAAGATTGTAGGCTCTGTGCTTAAAACATAAAACGCTTATGATCTTTGATTGACAGTTTGTAGAATTTAAATGTAAACCAACATATCATGTATTTATTACCTTCAGAAATTAGTTGCCTTTCTTTTGCATTATGTATCGCCGTAATCATAATAATGTAGCCTAAATTGCAGCCACCATGTCTTAAACCACAAGAGCATTCCTGAGAATCGCAAAATGTATCAGCTTTAACATGGGATTAAAATCATTGAACTGTAACATGTGTGTATTCGAAACACAATTTTTAACCCCTCACACTTGTCTATTATGATCATGTTCTTTTATAACAGTTTTGAAAAGACAAAAGCATTTGTTCTGAATAAATACTTTTTTAATCTATTTGTCTGTTCGGATATAGTTATTCGAGACAAGTGTGCGATCTACATATCATTTTTTAAACAACACATTAATTATATAATTCCCAACTGATGAGCTCAACATTTAAAGAAAACTATCAATCAGAATGAAAAGATCTATGAGAATTAGCACATAAGAACCAAGAAGCTCAATATAAGTATCAAGATCATTTTGTAGGTAAGGAACACAAATTGGGTGGTTTGTGTACTTCTGGCAGAAAGTACCAAAATTGATACAGTAATACTCTAATGTCTACTGAATAGAAAAGGAGACGGATGATTTGAGGTCTTTTATATAACCAATATTCTGTTTTCAATATAAGGGTTAGATTTTAAGTTCTTTAATTCTGAATTCTGTTTTTTTTCAGAAAATGGAGAAAAAACAGAAGAGAAGAGACTATACCCATCGGGCACAACAACGCTGAATCAACGATGTAATAACGTTGAGACGTTAATCAACGTTGATTCAAGTAGCACAATTATGGAATTTCAATGATCATAATGCTGCTTTAATACCTGTGTCATAAAATAGGGCTGTGAGAAGATTTTCAAGCTTCCTTTTAATTCCCATAGAATAATTATGTGCAGCTTTAAATGATAGTGTGAATGAATGGGATATTTTGTTTAAAAGGTTTTGTAAGACATGTAAAAACATGGGAAATAGCCAAAATAGTCCACTAGACCTTTTTTTATATACGTTTTGTTTCTTTGAAAAGAGAAGTATCATTTCAAATAATTTGATGAAAATAGCCGAAAAATGGAATTCAAATGTAAGAGGTGTTTTAGAATAGATAATTTCAAATATGTAGACACACAAAAATCATAATACATATACATAGTACTGTATGATTTTACTGCTAAAATGTACAGTGAATAAGTAGAATCATGTGGCATGGTAATTCATGTTATCCTATAGTAGGTGGCTAATCGGTGTTTTGATTGGTTAATAGGCACTGTGTATGGCTTGTACACCTTGCAAATAATTGATTAATATTCATAGCGTGGTGTATAATTTTCACACAAGCGAAAAGTGTAAAGTTATAGTATTATTTATACTTTCAAGATTTTAAAATGTGAACTGTTACTGAAATATTTTAATCAATGTTTAGTTTTGTGCATGTCATGTTTTAAAAATAGTGTATATTTTGTATGAATGGAGTGTTTTATGGAAACCAGATATAGAACAAACATGAAATTGCTGTAATATTATGGTGGAATACTTAACATGACCTTTTGAAGAAATGTAACTTTTACTTTAAATGTTGTCACGGCAAAAATATGTTATGCCTTTCAATATGTTTTTTTTTTAAGAATAAAGGTAAAGCTCTATTATGAACGCATGGACTTTTTTCTTTGCATTATATATCTAGGATTTAAGCATCTACAACATCTGTGCTATTAAAGATTATATTGTTTATAGAAATGTTACTAGTAAATAATTATGTTATATTAGTAATGTTGAATTCAGGATTTACTTATTCATTTAATTATCCATCATTATAAATTTTAACAATAACTCTTGTTCATCTATTAAATTCAGGATTTGTTTATTCCTATTAAGCATTTTCATATTTATAAAACCCCAGAAGAGAGTTAAATAGTATCAATGTTAAGGCCCTGTCACAGTATAACGTTTTAGAGAACTTACATCTAGCGTTTATGTATTTTTTAAACGTTGGCATATGCTTTAAAAAACATCAAAATTCTGGAGGACTCAAAAACATAACCTAATAAACATGTTCATAGCGTAAGTCTAATATATTTGTACCCTAACATTAACTTATGCATGTTGTATGACAGCGTGTTGCCAGCGTGTTCGACCTATGCCCAACATATGGCCAATGAGCTGTATAAACTCTTTGAAATGGCCAGCAATCTCAACCTATGGGAATATTAGGTACAGCATGCATGGCACATGTCCAATGATCACGTGGTTAATGGCGCCAATATCTTCTGTCAAGATTACACTAACGTGCGTTGGGCATACGCCAGATAAAGGTTAGAAGAAAGTTACTCGTAGGTTATCAATATGTTGGCTGTACGGCATACCTTAATATCAATGTGTCTTACCTCTAACGTATGAAATGTATTAAAAGTATGCCCTGCGAACTTCTAGCGTAGTTTTAGCCTACTTTTAGTGTATGCATGGCATAACCTATATCTTGTACGGCGAAAAAAAATTGAGCATGCTCAAAAAGTAATTATGCTTTTAACGTTTACAACTTACTCCTAACCTATGTCAACAATATATGTTATAGTATGACAGGGCCACCGTACGTCTAACCTATAAATAATTAACTTAAAACCCATGACAGCGTATAGCCATCGTATGCCCATACTATGAGTAACTTATGAGAAGCCCGTGCTAGTCGTATTACCGACGATCCTGTGGAGTGCGGTGCATATCTCTTATACAGGGTGACTCAAAAAAAGTGAACCTCATAAAATGTTTGTAATATCTTCAATTTTTCATAGAATTTGATTTTGAGTTAACAAGTTTGAATGCAATAACACTGTACACAGTTTTCAGGGTTTATTAAAATTCTATGACACATTATAATTCATGCTCCAAATGTATCGAGTTGCAAACAGACCCGCCTATTAGATGTCAATTATTTGACTGATAGCCTGACTCGGTTTCTTAATTTTTGTCTGCGTGACTGGCGTGTAATAATATTGAACATGTGTGGAGTTCATTAATCTTGTTGAAACCACTGCTCATTCCTTCGTATTTCTTCCTGCCGACCCAAAGTTATCCAAAACTTCCGAATCACCACCATAATTATAGAGCTCAATACTCACCATGATTGAGTTACAGCACTCATCTTTAAATCAATATGTAATTGAATTGTTCTCATATCTAATATTGGTGGCTTTGAAAGATTTTGTTAAAAAATAAGATTCTACGGCAAAAGTTTGCCACTTTGAGTCCAAAACATCTCGAAAACAGTTTCATAAAGTTAATTTACGTTGTTGATGTTGTGATAGCATAGTAAAATCAACATTGCGAAAAAGGTCGTTATTTAACGTACACACAACTTTGAAAACATACCCGCTTTATTCTAATGAACTACAAATGTATCTGCCTTTATAAATATGAAACATCAATACTTTAGAATCAAAATTAAAGTTTTTATTCACATTTATTCGGGTTCACTTTTTTTGAGTCACCCTGTAGGGTCATGCGAATGTATTTCCCATTCTCTTTTAGCAAAATATATCCCATTGGCCCCATAAGGGCAAAATATTTATAAAGTGACACCAACACTGATATAATAATAAACCGATTATGTTCAGTTGCTATTATTATCTTAAGGTACACTTTACTTAATAGGAATAGGTTTGATAAGTTATACTTAGATTCATGTAGATCTAATCAGGTAAACTATACTTGGTTACTTTTATACTCACACACAGTGGTCTGAATGGGAACATTTCTAATTCATTGTGGTAAGATTGGTTCTTTTCATCATTCAACAGAAATTAACCAAGAGGAAAGAATGGACTCACCATTTTAGAAAATTACATACTGTTAGAAAAATAGTATACTTGTATTTAGAGTTGACACAATGTTTATCATGAGAAATCACTATCAACATCAAACTTTACCCAATTCTAACATTGAACACTGTCAAGTAAAATAGTCTCATGATAATAAATAAACAGTATTTTAATAACACCAAGCTTGTTGATTCATAAATAGTACAGGTTGCTAAAACTATGAGTAGATGATAAGTGGATTGATATATTATGTCCACTCTCAAAGTGTCATGTATATCTCATATTATCTTGGTGGGATTTCCCCTAATCAGAAGTTTCAAGAAAAACAGCGTGTCCTCCACCAATAGATGCAGAACGTGCAATGTTATCAGCTTTTTTTAAAGGTTGAATCCGGGAGTGTACAACACCTGTACGATGGGTATAAGGTACAATAATATCATAGGTATTCAATCATTATGACGCTACGCATGTTGAAGAACATTAAAGCAGTTAGGAGACATGTATACCACTTTACAATATTGTCCACAGGTATCTTTGAGTGTGGGAATTAAGTTCCATTACACTAGATAATTATCAACCAAGCTTATAGAAATTACAGTAATTATTGATTTATGAAAGGGAGGCATGTCTGAAGAAGAAGAAAAACGTGTTCAGAGAATTGTTTAACATCGAATACTTATCAAAAATGAAATATCTTATTGATACATTAAGTATTAACCCCACCCCACTCCAACTTTAAACGATATGATTATTATGATCGGAGGAGTATAACATAGTTATAAGATAAAATACAAGTATTATCTGAGAAATGCAACCTATTGAATAAAAACTGTTACCTTAGGATGAATTCCTGGATCCGCTGCTTATAGATAATCTTTTCAACTTTTATGATAAATAGAGTATGTACGTGAGGGTCTTACGTTGCAAAACATACAAAAATAACAGTGATCAAGTAGCCGAGAGGGCTATGAAAGCTATGTGGACGTTAATAGTATTGTGTTTATATAAAGTTTAATTCATTTAATGAGTATGTACGTGTTGTCTTCATATTTTAAATTCATAGTGTTACATTGATACGAGCACTAATAGGTTTAAGGTACAATTGCTACGTTCATAATTATAGTATGGTGAAGCTATCAATCAACATATTAATACAGACGAAAAAAAATAATGTAGCGTATCTACACGTTTTAGGATAATCTAAGATTGCCAAAACTAGTTTTTTGACATATCATTTGAGTAATTTTGTAATCGTGTTAGCAGTGTCACTGTTTATACTATAGCAAAAAGGAAAATCAACATGCCAAGCTAAGTATGATACTAAATTGCTTGATGAAAAAAAACGTATACCCAGATAATTATGTACTTTGAATCATGCACTCATTCGTTCTCTGTATTTTATATCAACTATAGAATATAGATAATTTTCAAAATGGGTAACTTGCTGTGTGGTACAGGGACGAAAGAAGAGAGAGAACAGGCAAAGGTTTGGTTTGGTTTTATTTCATAACCCATTTACATGTATACTTAACTGACATTCATATTTCTTTTAGTAGAGATAGTTATATAGAGAGGAAAATAAACAAAAACATAAACATATAACAGATATAAGGTATACTTATACAATACCTTGAATAACCTGTAATTCGTGAAGTTTTTTTTCGATGTGGTCCTACTCAAATAAGTGGGGAAGGCAGTACTACTTTTTTTGAGGTTGCCTACTTTCTGATAATGGTGTCGTCAGCTCACAAGATAAGCCTACTATCTTTTAAGGATCCCCTTTTTGAGGCCCTCAAGCTTGTCCGATCGCAGTCAATAACATTTCGAGATACTCATATTCTCTTATTTGATTTGACTACAAGACTTTAGGAACCATTCACTCATCCAATCAATAGGCTACAATCAGGTGTCTTGAATTTGTTCCGCTCTATACCAAAATCGTTTCCACAAGTTACAAATAAGCTGCCAGGTGCTAGAGTGGTGTTTATTCTTTACTGTTTTTTTTTTGTTCCTCTGGTCTAATTCATATTTCATTTTTTCTAACAAAGATCAACAAATGGTGGTCAATCACAGATATAAATGAACAACACAATAGGGAAGTGGGTACCAAGAAACACAAGGAGATAAAAACCGAAGAACAAGACTATGAAACAGTGGAAATTAGTACTAAAATAGGAAAGAAGAAACCGAAGAAAAAAGACAAGGAGACTGATACTACGAAACACCAGGGGATGAAAATTGAAGAACAACACAATGAAACAATTGTTAGTACTAAAAAGGGGAAGAAGAAAGTAAAAAAACAACACAAAGATACAATTGATACTACGGAACAACAGGAGACAAAAACGGACGAACAACAAATGGCAACAGTGGAACCAATGAAAGACCAAGGATATGAAGTAGAAGTGCACCATCATGAGACGGTTCAAGACGAGAAACCTATCAAAACCAAAGTAGACCATCTTATTCCGCTGGGTAAAAGTAGGTATTTACGATAAATAAAGAATCTTATCGTTTATGTATTATGAATTCAACAGTTTTATCTTTAGATGTCGTCCATTTCTTCTGCAATAACAATTGGATAACGGCCTATTTTGGGGATTGTATGGGAAATTCATAATGTTGTGGCAATGTGCAATAGCATCCAGAGTGCAGTAAGTCCCTCAGCATGTGAAAGGTTGATTATTAGCAGTATCAAAAATCAAATGGTTTTTCTCACTTTCAGGTTCTTCCAAGAAAGGTAACGGAGTAGTTGATGAGGATGTTGATCACTCTAGTACAAGTAAGTAAACATATGTTTGCATCTTCTCAAGCGCATGATAAGATAAACAATATTTTTTGCAAAAGATAATTATCAAATATCTGAAAAATCTGACTTGTGTATAACCTTTGCCCTAAGGGAGAGTCTCTTTTAGTATAATCACCCCCATTTACCTTCTGAGACAAACTTGAACACCACCCAATTTCCTTTTTGAATAGTGACTTCTGCATCTAATGATTGCTTTAAAAGGCAATCATATTTGGTATGATATAACTTGCTAATCATTTATTATAAAAGGACTGTCCCCCAAAAAACACAAAAAAAACCCAGGAAAACAACAACAAACAACTAGTATAAATTGTCATATCAATCTGATAGTTTCGTTTGTTTCACATGGAAATCTTATTTTTGAATGAAATAATGAAATTGTCTTTATTTTCAGGCAGGACTAAAACAGATAAGAATAAAGATCATTTGGATGGTGACAAACAACCTTGTAAAAGTAAGTTATCATATCTATAAAAAATATTAGTACATTGTAACACAAATACACTTATATAGATTAAAAATAGGAAGATAAATACATTTTAAGCAAACTGACAGTCTCACTGTAAATATCACTACCGCAATCCTTCACATAAAGATAGTATTCTTTGCTTGGCCTTCTAATAGTATTCACTGGACTGAGGTGGAATTATTAGCGTTATTATAATGTGCCACAGTAACATGATCAGCAAAATATATTTCTTTGGTGTAAGGCTTCCATAAAAATCAACATTCAAGACATTTCTTAGCATTGAAACTAATATTAAATATACTCTTAAAATGTTGTTGTAAATGGTATGTACTGTCACTGGGTAGTAACAAAATTGACTAAATGAAAAATTATGTAAAGGATGTGTTTTTCTGGTTATTATCATTAGGTGTTAGATTAGAACCTGAGCTCATTGCTCTCACGGAAGGTATGGATTTGGTAAAAAAAGCTGAAGAAGAAGACAAATACAAACATTATGAAGAAGCAATAAGACTATATGATTTTGGAGTTGAGTTCTTCCAACATGCTATTAAATATGAATTATACGGCAATTTTGCTAAAGATCACTTTAGGCAGTTATGTTTAAAATACCAAGACAGAGCTGATGAGCTGAAAAAACAGCACAAAATAAAAGTGGAAAATACTGAACAGCTGGGCAAACATCACATTGATACAGCAGATACTAGTGAAAGGAGTGCAAAAAAATCTGATGAAAGTAAGTAATTATACTTGTTGAAAATTCAATCTTCATAAAACAGTTCTTGTTCATTTTTTTATTGAGAAAGTCCTTTATATCATCACTAAGGAATGGTTGTAAAATTGTATTAATGTGAACATTTTCTCCAAAGGGTAAGAGGGCCATCATATTTATTGGAGAGATGATAATAAACAGCATTAGCGATACCAAAAACCAAATGACATTGTTCATTTTCAGTCTGATCATTTCAGTTGTATCAAGTTTACAAGGAAATCTTCATTTCCTTTTAGCAAAATGAAATTGATTTCCTTTTCAGGCTCTACTGAAACAATAAAGAAGAAAAATAATGTAAGGAGTGAAAAAAAACCTGATGAAAGTAAGTTATTATACTTGTTAAAAATTCAAACTTCTGTAAAACAGTTTTTGTGCAATGTTTTATTGAGAAAGTCCATTATATCATCGCTAAGGAATGGTTGTAGAATTGTATTAATGTAAGCATTTGCTCCAAAGAATAAGAGGGCCATCACAATTATTGGAGAGATGATAATAAACAGCATTATCAAAACAAAAACCAAATGACATTGTTCACTCTGCTAATTTCAGTTGTATCAAGTTCACATGGAAATCTTTCCTTCTGCAAATAAAATTAATTACCTTTTCAGGCTCTACTGAAACATACAAAGTGTAGAGCCTCCCATTCCTTCCCCAAAGCCTATGTGTGTAGTATTTACTGTCACTAAGCAGTCAATCAATTGAAATTATTGTCGTTTGTTCTTATAATTATCAGGTGTTAGAGTGAAGATTGGGTATACTATTGTGAATGCTGTTGATTTTGGAACAAAAGCTGCCGACACAGTTGTTGAGGAAAATCTAAACATACATTTGGAAGATGATGTTGCTGGCCTTGGTAGAATAAAAGAAGCTTTGATATACCACTTGGTTATGCCTTTTAAATTCCCACATCTGTTTACAGGACAACGAGAAAAAAACATTCATAAATCCATTCTCCTCTTTGGACCACCAGGAACAGGAAAGTTCTTGGTCAAAGGTTTTGTACAAAAAGCAAACTATTTCTCATATTTCTCCGTGCCATCTTTATGTTTGGTGTCAAATTCCCAAAAAGAATCTGAAATGATGGTTAAACATTTGTTTGAACTTGCACGTGGAAACGAACCAAGCATCATTTTCATTGATGAGGTTGATTTGTTATGTTTTTCAAGTAAATTTAAATCAGAGAGCGCTAGAATTAAACGAATACAAACAGTACTTATAGAACAAATGGAATATGCTAGACGGAATGATGATGGCATTTTTGTCCTTGGTGCTACAAGTGCTCCCTGGTTGCTAGATTATGACATGAAGAACATTTTCGGAAAGAGAATTTACACCTCTTTACCAGAAGCACGTGCTAGGAGTTGTTTGTTCAAAATTCATCTGGGTTCAACACCAAATAATTTAACAGAAAGAGATTTCACGTACTTAGGGCAAGTTTCAGATGGATATTCAGGAGCAGATCTTAAACGTGTTGTGAATGAAGCTGTCAGGATGCCTCTGCGAAAAAAAATAACTACCAAACATTTTAGAAGAGTAAGTGGAGAGTGTCCATATAACAAAGGAGTGTTTGTGCACGACATGCTTGAACCTTGTGCTCCTAGTACCAATGGAGCTATAGAAATGAGTTGGACTGATGTGCCCAGAGAAAAACTTAAAGAACCAGATGTAACACGTGATGACATGGTACAATCTTTACGAACAAAGGAACCAGCCTTGATACATTTTGATAAATATGAATCTCTTGTAAGCGAATTTGGGCTATGGGAAAAAGATATGTCAAAAAGAGGCACCCTTGATAACGCCCTGGCATGAATAAACGGTTAAGCTTTTATGAAACAGTCAAGGGTAGTATTAAATCATTTGCAAAGATTTTCAAATAGAAATAATGGTTATGAACAAGTTTGAAATTCCAATGAATTCAAGTGTAAAATTTCCTGTACATAAACAAGGGTGGCATGTTTTGTTATTGAACATTTAAAAAATATTACATTAATTTTTTACCTATAAAACTGTTTGCTGAATGAAGAGAAAAGATTATAATTCATATTGGTAGTTTTGCAAAAGAATTTTAGAAATAGACTAAATATCTAATAGTAATCAATTTCTTTTTGACACCAAAGCTTAAAACCAAATACCATGTTTATCAAACTTGTGTCACCAATATCAATACTACTTAAACCAATTAATCATCATCAAAATTAACCAGATACACTTATTACAGTTTACAACTTTCAAATGTAATCGAAATTAATCTAGGTTCTACACCAGATAGTTTAACAGAAAGAGATTTTATGTACTTTAGGCAAATTTCAGATGGATATTCAGGGGCAGATCTGAAGTTGTCATGATGCCTCTGCGAAAAGTCCAAAGTGCTACATATTAAAGAAGGGTAAGTGGAGCAGAGTGTCCACATAACAAAGTAGAGTTTATACAAGACATGCTTCAACCATGTTCTGCTAGTGCCAGTCGAGCCATAAACATGAGCTGGACTGATATAACCGGAGAAAAACTTTTTTGTTTGAGATTGGCTACTGTCGACAACACATGCCCCAAAACATTAATTGTTTAACAGTGGCTCCACCAACAAAAATATACACTGTTAGATAAAAAATAGTATACATATAGTATGAATAACCATATTACCATGAGATGTCACTATCAATACTAAACATTACTTATTTCTAAAATTGAATCACTGTCAAGTCAAATAGTCTAAATATACTGATACGCCCAAATTCACAGAGGTCATTAAAAAGGGATAAACATGTATGCCTTATCAGTCGAAATTCTTTTAAGTTCAAGGCCTTGCAAAATACCGAATAAAAGTCAGTAATGAAAAGTATGAGGTTTTTTATTTTTCTAAGAGATAGATAAAAAGTAATTCCATGAAGGGGGGGGGGGGTCTTTATCTATATGATTATTGAAATGAAAGTGTGTCCCCTTTTAGTAGTGATGATTCATGTAGAAGCAGAAATACAGGGGATACACTGACTTACCCCACCCCACTCCCACTTTAAACGATATCATTATAATGATCGGGGGAGTATAACACAATAGAATGAAATAAAAAAAATGTCAGATAAATTTAACTTATTGAATAAAAACTGTTCTCTTACCATTGGGTGAACTCCTGGATCCGCTCCTTATGGGAAATTCCCTCAAGTCACAAGGTCACTTCAGATTATTTTTTCAAGTCTCATGATAGTGTTCCCTACTGCAAAATGAGGTTGTAAAACTGACAATTAAAGTATATTTATAGAATATGTATGTGTTGTCTTCATGTTTTTCAATTCAAAGTGTTACATTAATACAAGCACTAATGACTTTAAGGTGCAATTGCTACATTCATCATTATATTGTGGCGCCGATATCAATCAAAATATTAGTACAGAAGAAAAAATATCAGGTAACTACACGTTTTAGGAGAAGTTAAGATCGCATAAGCTAGTTTTTTGTCATGTTTTACAAGTAATCTTGTAATCGTGTTAGCAGTGTCACTGCCTATACTATAGCAAAGAGGAAAATCAACCTGCCAAGCTACATGTTTTTTCTATATTGCTTGAAAGAACGTATGCCTAGATATGTAATGTGAATCATACACTCATTCGTTCTCTGTATTCCATATCAACTATAGTTAACTTTTAAAATGGGTAACTTGCTGTGTGGTACAGGGACGAAAGAAGAGAGAGAACAGGCAAAGGTTTGGTTTGTTTATATTTCATTTCCCAATTACATGTAGACTTAACTGACATTCATGTAATTTTTTTTCTTAAATTATACATGTAGATATATAGAGAGGAAAAAAAACAAAAAAAAACAACAACAGATTATTCTATAGGTATATACAGAACCTATAGAAGAACCTGTACATTCGTGAAGTTTTTCTTCGATATGGTCCTATTCAAATAAGTGGGGAAGGCAGTACTGATTTCTTGAAGGTTACCTACTGAAAATTGTGTCGTCAGTTTACAAGAGAAAAAAAGACCCATATTTTTTAGGGGTCACCTTTTGAGCCCCTCAAGCTTGTCACCAAAAAACTATCCGATCGCAGTAGATAACTTTTCGAGTATTTAATGTTACTACAACAATGTCTTTAGGAGCCATTCAATCTATACCATAGTGTCTTAAATTGGTTCGCCTCCATTTCAAAATCTTTACCACCAATTACAAATAAGCAGTCAGGTACTAGAGGTTTTATTCCTTTCTGTTAACATTTTTCATTTATCTGGTCTCAGTTTTACAAATGGTGGTCAATCACAGATATAAATGAACAACACAATAAAGAAGTGGATACCAAGAAACACAAGGGGATAAAAACCGTAGAACAAGACAATGACACAGTGATTAGTACTAGTATTAGCACTAACAACGGGAAGAAGGAACCTAAGAAAGAAGACAAGGAGACTGATACTACGAAACACCAGGGGACGAAAACTGAAGAACAACCCAATGAAATAGTGGTTAGTACTAACGAAGGGAAGAAGGAGCCTAAGAAAGAAGACAAGGAGACTGATACTACGAAACACCAGGGGACGAAAACGGAAGAACAACCCAATGAAACAGTGGTTAGTACTAACGAAGGGAAGAAGGAGCCTAAGAAAGAAGACAATGAGACTGATACTACGAAACACCAGGGGGCGAAAACGGACGTACAGCAAATAGCGACAGTGGAACCAAAGAAAGTCCATTGGGGTGAAGTAGAAGTGCACCATCTGGAGACAGTTCAAAACGAGAAACCTATCGAAACCAAAGTAGAACACCTTATTCCGCTTGGTGAACTGAGTATGTATGATAAATACAGAATCTTATTGTTTATGTAAAAAGTATTGAATTTAACAATTTTATCTTTAGGTTGTGTCCATTTTTTCTGCAATTACAAATTGGCAAAGGCTTTTTGTTGGTATTGTATAAGAAATTCACAATGTTGTGGCTATGTAAAGTAGCATGCCACCAGAGCGCAAAGAACAATGATGAGGATAGTAATTCTAATTCAGATTTAGATTCTTATTTGTGTTGAATCCTTTATTTTGTTTATAGGCATTTCTAAGAAAAAAAGCAAAGCAGAACAAGCTGATAATTATTTAAATGGTTAGTATTTTTATTTATTAAAACAAAGTATCATCACAAAAACAGCCAGATATATGGTCTTAATTTCCATAATAAATAATGACATTTATTTTATTTCAGGCTCTATGTGCAATTTGTTTCAATGGAATTATAACTAAATAATCGATAAAACTGACAATTCAATGTAAATACCAGTGCCAAAACCTTTCCAAAGTGGATAGTATTTCCTTAGTAGGATATTCCCTAGCATACACACAGATGTCCCTCCTACCTGTCACAAAGCATACTGCTATTCAGTATGAAAATGAATGATGACCAAAAACAAAAACCTATGAATGTCTTTTCTTAAAGATGATTTTGTAAAAACAAATGGTAGAGTTTAATGTTGTCAAATATGTTATTGGTAAGAATATCTCATTAAAAATTCGTTCAAAGGAAAATGATTTCTTTAATCATAGAGTTTGATGGCTTGATGCAGATATCCATATTTTCATCTTTAGATGAAAGAATGTAAAATTAACCCACTAGCGTACCTCTTATCCTTTGGACAATTACAAAACACAGCATAAAAAAACCCCAATGTTTTTACATTAAATTCAAATTTTAGAGGACCAAAATATAGATGTTTTGTCTACTTCAATGCTTTGTGCAAAGTTGTATGGTTGCAATTATGTTTAAAATTGTTGACATGAATTCTATAAATCGATTCTGTTAGAAACCATGACAGTAGTAATAGTACGACTTTAACCGGGTTACTCGATAGCACATTGTACAAAGATTGATTATTTGTTTATATTTAATAGGTTTTAGATTAGATAAACTTAAAGCAGAGGTTGTTTTTAGAAGGTCAAAGAACAATGGCGTGGCTTCTGATTCAGGATTAGATCCAGAAGTAATTTTTTTAGTGAAAACCATTGTCATGGAAACACGAAACATATATTGGGATGATGTCGCTTGTCTTGAGATAAGCAAACAAGCTTTGAAGGAAGTTTTGATTATGCCTTTGGAATTCCCACATCTACATGGATTTACACGGGAAAGACAGCTTTATCAGAGCATTCTCCTGTTTGGGCCACCAGGAACAGGAAAGTTCTACTTGGCCAAAGCTGTTGTGAAAAAAGATGTTGTGAAAAAAGCAAGCTTTTTAGCTTCTTTCTCGGTTACAATGTCAATGTTGGTGTCACCGTTGCTAGGAGAATCTGAACAACTAGTAAAAGCATTGTTTGAATTAGCACGTGAAAAAAACCCCGCCATAATTTTCATTGATGACGTTGATCCATTATGTTCAAGTGAAGTAATTGAATCAAATGTGAATAGAAGAATCAAAACAGAACTCAAAACAGAACTTTTAGAACAAATGCAAGACTGGGGTTATAAAAATGAGGGGATTTATGTCTTAGGTGCTACAAGTGCTCCATGGCTGCTAGATTCAGCCATGAAGAACATTTTTAAGAAAAGAATTTTGATCCTTTGCCAGATATTAAGCCTACTTTAGAAGGGTAATTGGAGAGTGTCCACACAACAAAGGAGTGATTATACAAAACATGCTTCAACCTTGTTTTCCTGGTGCCAGTTGAGCCACAAAAAACGCCAGCTGGACTGATGTACCCAGAGAAAAACGTTAAGACCAATTGTAACACGTGATGAAATGGTACAATCATTGCAAACACAGAAACCATCTAAATAAAACAGATCTGGATGAATATACATCTTTTGTAGATGATTGGACTATGAGTATAGATTGAACAAAAAATGAAAATTAAAGAAAGAAGCACCCTTGATAATTATAGTATTAAACCTTGGTTATGCATTTTTGAATAATTGGTAATATCTAGCTTATAATCATACACAGAGATTGTATATTATGTCAATGAACATTTATTATGAGATCGTAAAGATTTCCATGCATTGAAATTAAGATAGCAGTTTCAGAACTTTTCTTGTACATCTATAAATTCATTCAGAGGTTTTGATATCTTTTGATTTATCAAAAAGCCAAACATTGTCATTTGATGTAGGTTCATCTGTTATGTGCATTAAGATAAATAGTTAATAAACTTTAAGTTTAAAAACTTTATAAATGCACTAATTTGAAAGGTTAAAATGTTTTGTAATTGCCATTGATTTTAATCAACTTATTGTTTTGTATGTGATTGCTGCACGTGAGGAAAAGCAAATAACGTTACGTAAAAACAAGTGAGTGGTTTCCTATGTTGGCTGTTGTTATACATTTTTCAGTGAGCAGGGGCTCGAGATGAGCTCGAAAGCTATGATTAAACCTTTCAAATAAGTGCATTTATAAAGTTTAATAAGTTAAAAGTTTATCAATTATACATTGTCATATTTAACAATTTGTTAATTTAGATTCTATAATTTTGGTTGTTGTAGAGATGTACACAAGATTATGAATGTGGCCCATGACAACATTATATTTGCTCGATATTTATTTGTTTTGTAATAGTGCTTCAGAAATAGATTATTGCTATGATACATACCTCTTGATTGAAAGTTTTAAACTCTTTATCACATTTTACAATCACTATGTAGAGGGCCCTTTGAAAAACAATGTTCACGTTGTAAAGGTTTCACCCTCATGAAATAAAGCTTTTATTATTATTATTATTTATATGTAATTGTACTTATGTATCGGATTTTAATGATAATTAATAGTAATCTCTACAAGATTCAAAACTTTGCTACTTAAGGCAGCATAACAGTTTCAACTTTGTTTCCAACAATTTGAGTTTGGAGCTTATTTGCTACTTCAATACATATTTTTGACTAGTTAACGTATATATTTTTGGTTTCAGCTCTTCATTGTGTACCTATCCTTATCTTTGAAAGGAAAATATCAAAATAATCAAAAAAGTTGACATGTTAAAAAAAAGGTGTTTTTTTTTACACAAATGTAATCAACTCCTTCATTTTTTTTAATATAAAAATACAAAAACAATCTAAATAAAGAGCATGTTTATAGCTTCAAATTCGTGCTTTTATATCTAAATTTTCATTTATTGTTCATGTATTTTCATTACTAAATAAATCACTATTAAATTCTACATAATAAATTTTAAAATACATTTTCAGTTTATGAAGGAATTATGGCCTATTTTACAAAGTTCAACCTGTTTACACTGTTTAATTGCATCACAAATGTGTGATCTAATTGTTGTGTTGGACCTGTGCTAGTTCATATCCCAATGTATAATGTTTACAATAAAAAAATATGCTATAAAGTATGTATTTTGGGATTAAGGACAATGTTTATCCTAATGTAATATTACTCTTAATGGAATCAATACCAATACCAATACCACAATTGCTCCAAAGAATAGAATTAAACACAAGCTGGACATGTCTGTTAAATCTATTCACAAAAAGACTGAGTTGACATACAACAAATCTAGATCAGTTACTTCCTTCTCTTTTCACAATTCCAATGATCTCACAGTTCTTATCAATAGTTCATTAGAAAAGACTTGTCGTCCAACGTTTACACTTCTGAACATTCCAATACAATTTTTAATCTAACTCATTGATACACATACAGTTATTTTACTGTATGAATGAATTAATATGAGTGTGAAGTTTTCAGATTTATTCTTTGTAAGCCTATAATGATGTCTCAGTATGCCAGTTGTATTATCTTCTGTGAACTATCGTTGGCTGAAAGGCTTATTCTGAACACAAATTCTCACAAGAAGACGGGAGTGGTCTGTAAATATTGATTCCTTATCAATGAAGTGTCAAATGAAATGGTAAAAACTTTCAAAGCCTATTGTACATGTATATAAGCACTCAAAAGGAATAGCCATAAACAGGACATTAATACTGTACTGGGTCGTCCTTATAGGTTGGCTGAGGTAAGGATTGTAAATATAAAAAATAGATAACCATGCAAGGTGGTTATAATGACGAAATGTATGCCAAACAGCTTAAAGAGCCAATAAAGTACTAGTATATAATTTAGATATCTATACCTTGTGATAAGACCTGGTTGAAATGTCTTAGACTTTTCAAAATGGCGTCTGTCAGTCAAAATGATCTACACCATGAAGAAGAGAAAATGGCAGGTAGGTGAATATTTCTAAAACAGGCAACTTAGTAGGGTCATATATCACTTCAACAATCTGTCCTTACTAAATTCATGAAACAAGTACAATCACATACATTTCTACAGATTCATCTAACAAGTTTTTCAACATGAACAATAACTCAAATTTTGGACAGGTTGAAAGTTTTACCGAAATTTACGGATGATTGGATTCCTTCTGAAACCGTTTCCAATCTGACTGATTGCCAAAATTGTTTCGATAAATGAATGAGTGAATGAGTGAATGCATGAATATATAAATGAATGAATCAATGAATTATTGACTGAACTAATGAATGCACAGATATAAAACGAATGCATCATAAACATGTAATACGTCATTATGTAATAAGATAACACCCCTCTGATTGTACCAATCATTTGGAACAATTTACATTAAGTATTTATGAAAAAAAAAGTGAACAAAATAAGAAATGAATTTCAAAGTTGATTTGTTTTTTTGTTCCAAAATAATATATAATTGAATAAAAATAATTGTTATTATTTATCTTTTAAACACAAGCATTAATGGAGAAGGATTCGTAAATCTTGCATGCTTTCATACATAGTCTTAAATTTTTGTTCTTTCTTCCAAACTTTTAGATGATTTCAACCTAGAAAATGAGGGGTGGGTAGAACTTGATGCTTGTGAATGTCACATCAATGCTGAAGGACCAACTCAAGGTATGAGTAAACATAATTCAATTATTGTTTATATAATATATTGGTTTTCAATATCGATAACGACATTTCTGAAGTAAAAGAGAAATTCAATAAAATACCAAATTATCAATTCATCAATTTTCTTTAAAACTTTTAGAAGATTCCACCTCAAAAGACAGTGACGAATGGGTTAAAAAAATCATTATCTTTAAATTTCAAAGGACCAATAAATAGATGTTTTGTCTGACATCGAAAAAGAGTAATTCAATTATTTGTATAAGGTTGCCTGGTAGAATTATGCTTAAAATTGTTAACATGAATTATATAAAGCAATTCTGTAAGAAATCATGACAGTAGTAATAGTACGACTTAAACCAGGTCACCTGATGACGAATTGTATTAAGAGGGATTATTTGTTTATATTTATTAGAGGGATTATCAAAAGAAGACAACGACGGAACAAACAGAGACAAAGAAGATAAGTTAAAAGCACATGTTGCTTTTGAAAGTTCAAAGAACAATGAAGAGGATTGTAATTCTGATTCAGATAGTGACTCTGATTCAGATAGTGACCCTGATTCAGATAGTGCCTCTGATTCAGATAGTGATTCTGATTCAGAATTAGATCAAGAAAAGAAGAGAATGGAAAAACATTTATTGAAAGCCACTGTCATGGAAACACCAAACATAGGTTCGGATGATGTTGCTGGTCTTGAAAGAAGCAAACGAGCTGTGGAGACAGCTTTGATTATGCCTTTGAAATTCCCACATTTACATGGATTTAGGAATAGACAGCTTATTCAAAGCATTCTCCTGTTTGGGCCACCAGGAACAGGAAAGTCATATTTGGCAAAAGCTGTTGCAAAAGAAGCAAATCTGTCAACATTTTTCTCTGTAAGTTCCTCAAATTTGGTGTCAAAATGGCTAGGAGAATCTGAAAAAATAATCAAAACATTGTTTGAATTAGCTAGCAAATACAGGCCCAGCATCATCTTAATGAAGGATATTGATTCATTCGCCTTTCCAAGTGAAAAGGAATCAGAGACAACAAGAAGATTAAAAGCAGAATTTTCAATACAAATGCAAAATCTGCATGGTGATAATGATGGCGTTTTTGTTCTAGGTACTACAAGTGTTCCCTGGTTGTTGGATGCAGCCTTGAAGAACTCTTTTGAACAAACCATTTACACCCACTTACCAAATAAACATGCTAGGAGTTCTATATTTAAATCTCTTCTCGAAACTACACCACATAGTTTAACAGAAAAACAATTCACGTTCTTAGGGCAACGTTCAGACGGATATTCTGGGGCAGATATTAATGTTGTTGTAAAGGAAGCTATGATGATGCCTCTACGAAAAGTCCAAAGTGCCACACATTTTAGAAGGGTGACTGGAGAGTGTACAGATAACAAAGGAGTGATTACACAAGACTTGCGTCAACCTTGTGCTCCTGGTGCCAGTGGCGCCATAAAAATCGGCTTGACTGATGTACCTGGATTAATACAAATACCAGTGGTAACACATGATGACATAGTAGAGTCTTTGCGAACACAGAAACCATCTCTTAACCGAACAGATCTGGATAAATATACATCTTTTGTAGATGACTGGACGGTGAATATAGATTGAACAAAAAGTGAAAATTAAAGAAAGTACCCTTGATAGAAACCTGGCATTATGCATTTTTTTAATAATTGGTAATATATATATAACCATACACAGGCATTGTATACATTATTAAAGTTGGCAATGAACAATTATTATAATAAAATATATAAAAATATTTCCTTGTATGGAATTCGTATATGTACATGTATGAATTAATTCAGTTTTTGCACAGTTTTTGTCATCTGCAGTAATGCAAGTGGGAGGTTTTGATATCTTTGATTTACCAAAAAGCCATAATAATAATAATATAATAATTCGCGGTATCGCTGCTGCATCGTCTAGGACGATACAGCCGCTTCCGCCGCTAAAA
>JAVSBT010462653.1:0-14334 GCA_033118115.1 Pharyngocirrus eroticus
GAACGTTACATTATTATTATTATATCTCTGCCACACAGAGTTCATGGCCTGTGGAGACTGATACATTGAGCTGCTCTCTTTCCGTAGATTTGCTTTAAATGGCAAAACGGGTAACTTGAAATTTAAACATTAAACCACTTTAACATTTTAGCAACACATTGCAAAAGCCCTTCTTACCAAATGTTTCTCCGACATCATAGATTCTAAGTCTTTCAGATAATCTGCAACTGTTGCTCCTTTACCCAATTTCGCTGACACAATTTTTGACTCCCATTCTTCTTTTTGGACTTCTGTCAGAGTACTTGGAAAAAATAAGAGCAAAAGATGTAATATTCTTGTGTATTCTTAAATGCCTTGTTAGGTGTGGGATATTTTCAAAAAGAATTACATTGAATCAAATCAACATGTACTTTACAAAAGAACCAATACAATGCATACCTGTCTTCACCAAGTGTTTTACTTTCTTCATAAGCAAAGGCAATCAAGTCTGCTGCCCTTCCTGACCCCTTTATCACAACAACAGGCATTCCATTTTCCACTGCTTCTGCTGCAGTTTTCAAACTATTTCCTCCACCTTCTAAGACTAAGCAAACAACCGGGATATCAACATCTAATGAAAAAGAGAAAAATTAAAGAGATTTTACATCAAAGAAATTACTCACTCACTTTTGTTCATCATTCTCTTTGCTCCAAGAGGAAAAAGTAAAGGCCTCAGATGGACAGGACATATGGTTTGTCTTGGTGAAAAGGGTGCCATTGAATTATAATTATTAGAGCCCTTGAAGAGGATTTAGTGTCTGTTAAACTCCCATTTGGAAAGCCAAAGTCAACATGGTTTCAACAGTGCAAATGACTAAAACTAGACATCTTCACAGCAAAAATAACAACCAAGAAAAGAAACTTTTGGAAAAATTGAAAATGCCCCATTGATATTAGGTTACACTATAAAGTTTGTAAGTGTGATATGGTGAAACCGTACTAAAATTGATAGTGTAAACATATTTATAATCTATTGATATAGCTTATATAAGAATGTTAACATTAGAAATTTGAAGCTGTCTTTAAATCAAGAAATTGGTGACTGGGTTTAATAGAATTCACCAACTATAAATAAGCCTAGGGTGCATTGTCATTTCAAAATTGATAGCGTAAACAGGCCTGATGTAATGAAGTATACATGCAAGTAAATATCATATAATCAAAAACACATTGGATATTTTTGAGATGTATCCAAACTGTGACAAAATATTTAAATCTTACCCTGGTCTGCCAATTTCGTTTTCTTTTGGGTTGAGATATATTTTGTTAGTTTTGCCCTGAGGGTTATTTCTGCTCCAAATTTTGAGTAGGTCCCATTATCCACTAGCATAAAGTGTGTGTGGTGAGGATCAAGTGAGGTAAGTTTAGGATTTTTAACACTACTATTAGGATACGAAACTTTATAGGGGTCCTGCAAACATAAAATTTAGCATATTTTTAAAATATCAATGTATGTGCTTTCATTTGCTTGTTTGGTAAGTTGGGGTATTCACTGACTACTAACCATATATTTTATAAAAGGTTAGGGCAGTCTGCTTGCCCTTTGCCACTAGCACTAGCAGTTAAAGTATGTCAACTTCTAGTGACACATACTTGAGGTATTTTCTTTATCATTTTCAATGGAAATAAAATGTTGACAATCTTCCAGAGTGACACTTTCCCTGTAGGTCATTTATTAAATGAGGGCAAGGGTTGTTTTAGTGGATATGCTACAGTATAAAAAATGTTGTAAGGTAAGACATTATTGCCATGCACAGAAACATAACAATGATAAAAATAGAAACCTTTAACCATATTCATGTAGATGTACTTACTTCTCTTCCTCTTTCAAGACACTCATTGTTAGCAATAACTCCCCAGGTTGCTATTCCAAGAGCAACTGGTTGATTTTCGTGACCCTCTATTTGAATATTCTCCGCTATTGCATCTCCAACTATCTTCATTACACCATAATTGGTCCCTCCTGTAATTATCCAGGCATCTGCAAAAATCAAGTGATGTGAATTTGAAGCTTACAAGGTGGCTCATTGACACAGTTCTCTTCAAGATATGAGAATTCAAAACGCAGTTCTGTGACTTGCCATATCTTTGAGTACTTTTAAAGATCCCTAGTCTTGATTTACATCATAAACTGATTACTACTCTAAAAATTGATCACTGTTAGTTGACATCCTTCTGTCAGGCAAAAAAATGATATTTTTTTGTTTCTGATTTATCAATGCTCATTGATTGAAACTTTCAATGAAATTTAGATTCCCTTTTCCTTCTTCTTTCTTTTCATATATATACAGCATTGTACATGTATAAATATATAATATTAATTTAACATGTACAGAAGCAGCAGAATGGTATTTTGTTGGATGATGATAATAGCTCTAAGGAAAAAAACGTTTTTTTACAACATGGGTGTATAGATGTTTTTGAATCGATTCTAAAAGTGTGTCGTACCAAAGCCAATAACTAACCTGTTGAAGTAGCTGCCTTGATTATTCCAGTTTTAAAGCTTGTTTTGAGTCGATCTTTCAAAAAGAAAGATTTAGCACCTCCTGTCACAGATATGATTAGTTTTGGATGAGGCATCTTCCAGTATTCAAACAAGAGTTTGCTGACTTCCGCTTCTGTGCTATCATCAGCAAGACGAATATACTAACAAATGAATGAAAAAACAATCATGCTTGAATCAGTATGGTTTAATTAATCAAAATTGATCTTGAAACATATTTTCTGATTATATGATACTTGATTTTTTTTTTTTTTATATCTTAAAAATTAAAAATGTCCATGTGGCTTGGAAAAATAGTATTTTATTTTTTTAATTGTGACTTTTTTTGGTGTTTTTTTTTAATATGTAAAATCATACGCAGAGAGATTTTGGTGATAGCAAACTGTGACTATGGAAGTCTTGAAGACGAAAATATATACTTTTACAGCATTATTTATTATTGAAAATGATTATTTGTGACATGATTATATGCTTGTGCATGTCAAAAAATTAGACCCTCACCACCTATGGTTATAGTTATTAACTCAAGAGTGGTTAATTTGAAAAGACGTTGCATTCCAAATTTAATTTGTGTTATGGCGTCAATAAATATACTTACAGGTGCATTCCGGCTGGCCTGTTGCCCAAAACTAAGGAAGGAGATCCTACCATGATCTGATGGTGTTTCTACTGGAGTCCATTCATCTTGCTCTATTTGTTGCTCTATTGACTGATCATGATCATCCTTTGGTCTACCACATTTGCATCTTTTGATAAACAAAATACAAACAAATCATTACCAGGTTTTTTGCAATTATTTAGGGGAAAATTTATCATTCATATTTTGATTTCTTCTATGGTTAGTTGTAAGTTGTGGTTCAGAAAATATATAATTTTGATAGAATATCTCTTATACTCTAGAGCTGTATACTCATTAGTGCTATCATATTTTACTGCCTTAATTTAAAAAAAAATCTTTTTACTTTTTTGGTGTTTCACCTCAAATGCATACTTACTTAGTATTGTCACCTCCCACAGGAATGTAACTATTGCACTTTTTGGCTTTTATATGTTCTTCTATAAATTTCTTCATTCCAATCTGTAACAAAATTAAACAAAATAGGAGTGATGTATAACTATTAGACTGATTGTTTATAATAGATAAAGAATTCACAATGCGTGTAGCCTACACTTTATTTCTACCCGGAACTACAGGAAATAAGAATACATAGGAAGTACAATATATGTACAATATTATAATGTATGGTATAAGCATGATATAAGCATGTACTAAAACAATTCTAATGTTGAATTCCTTCTGGGGATTCCCTCGACGTATAAGAGCAGAGAGCTGTGACAGGACACACATAGGAAGGCAATGAGTTGAAACATACTCCAAACGGTGTACTATCATTATAGAGTGTAAATATTGTAAAACCATCACTTTTGAAAGATTGATGTTGTTTTTTCATGGTCAATAAAAGCATCAATATCATTTTATGTCATATTGATGATTCTATTCTTTGAAATTGTGTTATAAATTATAATCTATTGGTAATTTTTCTATTTTTGGTGGGTGGGCTATAGATACCCTTCTAGTTCAGTCTCCAATCTATATAACTTTTAAACTCGAATGTTTTTCCAAAGAGTAACATGTAGTGATACTTTTGAAACATAAATGACACATTTGTATGCATTTAATATAGTATTTCCTCAAATTTCAAAACACTCTAAGTCTAAAATTAGGGCTTATTTTGGTTAATTTGAACATCAATACATTGTGGGAAATTCAAGTTTACAATTACATTGCAGTCTTTTTCATTTCATCATTATAAGATATATAAGCCCACGTTATCAGAAATTTACAAAGTATTTTCGATTTCATCCTATATTTGTTGCCATTTATTTATGAAAGGTTTTTGCATATACCCGCTACATGTAGTTTTTAAGAATTATAGTGGTTGCTACACTAAATATGTATGATCATTATGCTAAATGACTCCACTATATTACAGGTTTTTTTTGAGAAATGTTTTACTATATTAGATTTCTGTTCACATGTCTAGTCAACAATATAATTAGTAACAATGTTTAAGAAGAAGAAGAAGAATTTTAAAAAATCAAAATAGATGATGGAAATGTAAAATAAATTACCCTCTGTTTTTGAGTATTCCTGTCCTTCCTCTGCAACTCTATTTTCTGGTTTGCATTATTATCCTCTGGCATGATGTGAACGAAAGTACTATCCTTGAAAGAAAAAAATACATAAAATTCCTACTGTAATATCACCTTGTAAGTTTTTGTTCACCTCATATGATATATTCCAAAAACCTCAGTAGATGATAATGAAATAAGAGGGTGTGATCTGACCCAAAAATGTATTTATTTTCATTCATGTGAAATAGAGTATGAAAGAAAATACATTATAGAGCACATTCATTACTGTGTATAGTACTCTACTTGAATAGTTTTTATTCTACATTGAGCATAACACAACGTACTAAAATGACCCACCAACAGGACAAATCAGATAAGTTTTTTGTTCACTATTCATCATTTTCCCATGACACACACATGTTGTATAATTATGTGTATACGACTTTTACTAAATCTTTACTCATTATTTGCAATGTATTGAAGAAACCACACAGAAAAAATGATATGGGTTAAAAGTCTTTATTATTGCATTAATTTTGTATACTGTTTAACAAGATTGCAGTACTCTCATATAACTACATGTAATAACAAGGTAAAAGCCTTTTAAGTAAAAGATGTCTATAAATTCAAAAATATATAAACTTCTTTCTTGACAACAATCTAAAAATATCTGAAGCTATTATCAAGTTTGATACAACATTATTATCTTCAAAATGTTTTTGTTAGATAATCAAAATGCTGCCAGATGATTAAGCTTGATTATACACTATCTATTTCTGAATAAAATGATAATAAACAGTCATTATCTGTCTAGAAATAACTTGTTAGCACTTTTTTTACTCTGAATATACATTTGTAAATATAAAAATTTACTAAGAGTGTATGAAAATAATCATTGTTTCATGTAAAATGTAGACTGTAATATTATCTAGGGGTTTGCCTAAATCATTGGATATAATTACTTAGACAAATTTATATATTAACACTTTATATATTCTGACTAAATATAAAAAAAACTCATGTATAGGGGTAAAAATTTCAAGTGAATGTAAAATTATGTTCAAATCTGAAACGGTTTAATAAAAAATTTCAACAAAAATATCAGAGTTCGAATTGCTGCCAGATGTGATCAAAAATTACAATTATTACAGCACTCTAGACACATATTCTAAATATACATCTTTTAGAATATAACTTTATCAGTTCTAATGCTATAGCTTATTTACTTGTTTCCCCCAAATATGCCTCATGGTAATTTTATACCCTAGCGTGTCCTGCATAAAATTAACAAAAATTGCTGATACCTCTAAACTAGATTTCCCTCAATATTTTGCGATATGTATGGCTTTTTCAACGTTATCAACCCTTTTTTATAATTAATTGTTGTCAGTTCCATATGGCACAAATCCTCTTGTTTTTTCATAATTTCTTCTGCCATATTTCATGTCATTCAAACAATTTTTTTGCTTTGATGTACTATTTACAAGAGATAATATGGCGTCACGCTTCTGTTTTTTGATTTTCAAATTTTCTTTCCACAATGTCAATCCTGTTTCTGTCTCCATTCACTAACCCTAAAATAGAATATTGTTTAAATGGGTAGTAATTCTCTTAATTACAAAATAAATATCAGTAAACCTATGATCATAGCACTTTTCATATACATGTAGTATAACTATTCTTCAATATCTATGATAATAAAGGCAGTGAGAGAGTATTTTAGATTCCAAATATAAAAATATTATGTGAGACTGAGCACAAATATAATGAAAGAGATATTTTGTTTTGAATGGGCCCAGTGGAAGGGGGGATAGCAGTCCTGCCCTATTATTTAATTAACAAATGTTAATGCAATGAAATTATATGTTTTTGGCTATAAAGGGCATCCTTGATATTACTAAAATTTTACTGTATATTTCAGATTGGATTCCACAAAAGTGGATTTTTTAAATTCAGGATTAGGCAAGGGGTTTGCTGTTGAAACCTTTGATTAATTATCTTCCTAAAAATTTCATATTGATATAACACTATTCATATCGATATTGTAATTTTTATTCACTGATAAGTGATATAAGATACAAATTAAGAAATATGTAGACTATGATTTTTGAACATAAATATCCATAGAAGCAACATCTTTGCAACTTCTACTAAAAAACACACTCTCAACATACTTTGGCAGAGGTGATCTTGGTGCCTCTTTCTTCATTAGATTCTTTTAGTTCTTGCAGTAGATATCTTTCCATTCCTAATCTTTCAAATGTAGTCAGTTTATCATGAATCGCAGGTTGCAGTACATATTCTATTCAAGAAGAGAAAGAGACTATAATAGGGAAATACGGTCCATTTTTACTTACTCCAGAATTCCCTACCTACTTTATTAACACAAAACACTTTAAATTTAAAGTATCCAATTATTGAGTTTGAAAACTATGATGGGCAGCTTTCTGTATGATACCGGAATCTTCGACCCCTCTCATTTTAAAAGTTTCAGTTTCTTCCAAGAGAATCCATTAGACACACTGTCCAAGATGGAAAAGGGTGCACTAAAGATGCACCACAGGACAGATCTTTATAAGATGAAAAAAATGTAAAATAATGTAAATTGCATACAGGAATACCTTTACTACACCTGCACCACTAATAATGCATGCAGGTTGGGGAGGACTATTCCAAAAAGTCTTCAACATAATTATTCCCAATTCGATCTTATAACAATGATCACACTTACTAAAATCATGACTGATCTGGCCTATATCTTTATGGTTTTTACACCACATTATCATTCTCACAAACAGACTGATTATGATAAGGGGAGGAGCCAGTGGGGGCCTGTCAAAGTATTCATGGATCAGCTGATATCTGTAGAAACGCCAAACCTCTTTAGACTTTTCTTGAACCTTTCCAAAAGTGTAACTGCAAATATGAATATATGTACATTGTATATGAGTGTAGGTACTTATCATTTCTATTCAAATAGCAATATTTTATTACATAAAAATGTGATAAATGTCACATCAAAAGGTACTTTGTAAAATTAAACCTATGACACTGTGATATACATTTATAATAATTATAATAATTAACAATATTCATGCATTCCTACAATCAAAGATCTGATAGATAAATTATTCCAATAAATGTGCCTTTCATAATGAAATTGGTATATTTTTTGTTTTAGGGTACATCACTCTGGTCACAATTTGACCTAATGGCCTAGTACTTCCCTCTAATTTCCCCTTCATAATATGCAAATTAATGTATTGTTTTCAAAATAATTTACTTTTTATATCATTTTATAGATCTTTCCATTTAAATCTGAACCACTGATTAATCAGAAATACTCACAGTTATTCTAAACAAGGTGGCTAAAGAACAAGTCAGTATTGAGGTATGGGCTTTTCCATAGGAAAAGCCATAATTTATTGAAGTAATAATTAAAGTCCCTTTAAGAGTATGGGTTACATAATACTCCAAGGAAAATAACCTAAATAACTGACAGAGGGCGCTAAAAAAGAAAACTTTTAATAAGCTGTGTATGTAAATCGTTTGGAGAACAAGTCACAACTGTAATAGGACTGGGCGTCTATACTGACACTTACATATCATCTTACTGCATTCTTTTTTGTGACCTAGATTCCAACGCATAATGACATTTCAATATATGTAAAGTCACTTAGTGCAAGGTAATTGGATCCACTGCTATATCAGTTTCCAAGGCAAAAGATAATCTAAAACATTCCAATCTATATAAAAGAATTTAAAAAACATACTATTTTTAAACTCGTATTTATCTCATCCGAATGACCTCTTGAAAGCCAGTGACAAAATATTTCCTTTTAAACTGTCTTTCAAACCAGGGACTGCCACATAAAAAACTGACATTGCAAGTTAGCAATATAGGCAGTTGGCCATTAAAACTTTCTAAAAATGGCTGGGATACAAATTAAATAGTAATTCTAAAAACATACACAACATTTTCAAACTGTGAAATAAGCTAGGGCCAGCTAAGCTTTTGATGAGCCATGTAACAATGTCTTGGAAAGGAGGGGCATTAGATTCATCACAAAGATTAAAGTTGTCAGGGCCGTTTCCTGCCTTCCCTCCTGTATGCAAGCATTCTATATTCTTCCTCATGAAGTGCCCAGGAAACTACTTTATATCAAATGAGATCCCTGATACAAAGGTTCAGGAAGTTTCATGCTATCATTTTATAGCGTCAAAATGGTCTTGTGCACTGTATTGTATCTCTGTTAATATTTTGAGTGTGGTATCTGTAATGCCAAAACCTCATCACAAAAATGGAAATATTTTGACCTTTTCAATTGTTCTTTTCTAGTATAAACTTTGCCTACCTGAACATTGCAATAAGGAGATTCAGCAACAAGATGTTTGTCATCACCATATAGAATGCAAAAAGGATCACAGCCAATGGAGAATTTTCTGGACATCGTGTAACATCAGGGTTATTTAACCACTCTGTTTTATTTTTTGAGCAATCTGCGATTTCACCTTAAACATAAATGAAAGTATAAAAAGCAATGTGTTTTTCAGCTAAACATCTAACTCTTGTGTAAAAGCACATTACTTTCAACAATTTCTTCTGATAAAAATCTGCCAGCCCCATGCATTTCCCAATAAGGACCATAAGACATGAAATTTAATGAAAGTTCAAGCAAATCATATTTTCAATAATATTTACAATGTTAAAAAAGCAAATTATATTGCACCATAGTTCAAATCATAAATTCCTCAAAAGGAGCATTACAAACATTGTTTTGCCCTGGTCTCCCAGAGTCATGATGACTTTCTTTAGGATACACTTTGATATAATTCTCATGTATGGCCAACTGAGGTAAACTGTTTTTCTGGTACCCAACAATATAAATTGAGTTTTGTCCAGATCATTGTGTATCACCTAAAGCTTTATGTTATTTTGGAGTTCTTCAACATAATAAACAAACTAAGTCTTATAATCAAACTGTTTTTGGTTCAATGCAGTACCTTCAACAACAGTGTCTAGTAAAAGTTCCCCATACATTTGCCAATAAGGATGATAAAGTACATCCTTTAACAGGTCCCATCCTACTGGTGAATTTGGATATCTCAGAGCTTGGCTTGCAACACCATAAGAAACCAGAAACACAATGAAAAAAGTGAAAAAGAAAGCCAGGTCCACCATCTGAAATGGAAATATGTGGATAAAGATATTCATATATTACTTTTTTGATATACATGCAATATTATGTGACATTCACCTGCCTAAATGGAACATAATGAAAGAAATATAATAAAATTAAGCTTTATACAATATTAGATTAAATCAAATAGAACTTGTTTAATTAAGTCAATAACAATACAATACAAATTATGAATAAAAGCTAAAAACCCAGTTATACTTTATGCAGACATAAAACAGGAAGTGACCAGTTATTATTTTACCTCAATCAATGTATCACAGAACTTTTGACTTAACATCATTTCTTTCTACATTATACTCACCATCTTAGTTATCATTATAACCTTGGGTCCAATTCTCTTGCTGACATAAAACATTTGCATAAAACGTAAATAATATGCCAACAATGTACAAGTGTAGGATCTTCTTGCCCAGGAAAAGTCATCTGTTTTCAAAGCGAACCTAATGTAAAGCATAGAATATATATCTGTTTAAACCGCATATGAAAATCATGTAGGACACGATTTGTGCTAGAATTCTTTTAGAATATCTACAATATCTGTATAAAACACATAAATACATAAAGACTCAAGACTGAAAGATCAATAGCAAAATTTGCCTATTCTATTCAGTAATATGGCCTAATTTATTTCTAAAAAGTGGAACCCATTTACCTGAGAATCAATGTCAGCACAAGCAATGAGTAGAGAAGTATGTCAAATTTATTCCAACGACTGGCAAAATATCCCTTCAATTTGAATCTAGCTTTATGGGCATCTTCAGCTATTATCTATTTTTGGAAGAAGAAAAGTTGTTTAAAGAAAAAAACAAATATATTGACAATATTTTTGATCAACTACAGTATGCAAGTAATTTAGCAGAAGAGAATTCAGACATTCAGACTTTCATTATTAGCAATACCATCTTTTCAGCAAACAACACACCTTAAGATGGATTTAGCCATATTTATTGACGTGTCAGTTGTACTCTTCCTTATTACTGTTCATCCCTTTTTACAGGTGAAGTCACTGAGAATGCATATGACATGAAGAGAGACCACAAATGATGGTAACAATAAACTTAAATAATGTTGAGTGTGACACAGTCCAGAAAATATGCTAGGCATGTTAAGGCAATATTAACCTCACCTGTCTGATTTCTTCAAGCAATAAGGTTCCTGTCCAAATCCAAATGATCCACTCAAATATACTAATTGATTGGGTTCCATTGTAAGGGTACAGATCAGTCATCAGAAAGAAACTGAACAATCCCAAAAATATTATCTGGGACAACTGAAAAATTAGATAATGTAAAACGATATAAAGTTTCATTAGATCAAGAATAATCCAATAGCCATAAATCCTCCGTCACAGCAAATCAACATGTTTTTGACATCAGAGAAAAAAATAAAAAAAATAAATGATAATAAAGGTACATTTCTTTTGAATTTTGGGACAAATTTCTTGTGGGATATAATCTTCTTTGTTATTGGTACAATATGTCACATATTGGTTTGCAAAAAGAAATTCTTATTAAACATATCTTTGCCTGGCATTTTGTGTCAGCTTTCATATGAGTTTATGAATAAATCATGAACTGATTTAACTTTATTTGTCAGTTAGCAGATACAGAATCTCCTAATAAACTTGTCTTACCAGCGCAGAAATAATTATTATGATTGTTATTTTCATATTGATTAGCATTGGGTGATGAGTTTAACTACATACCACACTGTAGATGTATTTAACCATTGGTGCTGTGTGATAATGGTACAGAGCAGTACAGAAGGTGATGGAATCAGTAGTATCCTTTTTACAACAAGGTGTACAGGATACTTTATACAATTTATGGCTGTGTCTATTCCCATTGACAGTCTAAAATAGGATGGCAAAAATTGAAATCATATTATGAATATATTCTTTAATTTAATTCATTAATTGTTTCTCTATTTAGCCTATATCTAAAATCAAACTGTGGTACAATAAAAACTAGTATGTTGCTTAACTTTTAGTATATTTGTAAAAAAAAAGTAACATGAATGTGAAATAAAATCTCCAATAACAGGAGGTTCTCCTACCTCTTTCTGATCTTTTTTGTATATGACTTGATCTCCACTAAAACCAATATTTTTGGACTTAAACCTGATCCAAGGCAAAGTTATTGGAAATAAAAGGGAAAGAATTATCTGAAAAAACCCAATGAATCAATATAAGAATGCGTAGGATAGACCTATCAGCAAAAATGGGACACAACAATTTTGCATTTGCCTTGTTTCTAATAAATTGTCTAGTAACAATTCATCTTATCTTTTTTGTTTGTCGAAAGGTTATCAAATCATGGGGACACATTTAACAACAATACCTTCCATTTTGGGGTGTGCAGAGCCATTTTTCCCTTCCATATTTCTTCAAGCTTGGTTTGTGGACAACTTTCTCCCATAAATTTCATGTGTTCAGCCTGGTCAGATATCATCATAGTTGTAACCCCATTCCAGAGTGTCTGTTCTCTAACCAATAGACTGTGTGCCATAGATTTGTCTTCATTGTAGCACTCTTTCATAACACCACAGGCACGCTTTTCAAATAGCCTTTTAAAAGTAAACATTGGCTGTGGTTTATAGATACACTCTTCAAATCATCCAAGATTTATTTTACAACATAAAAGTTAAGAAAGTTTTTGAATCAATTCTAAAAGTGTATCCAACCATGACCAATATAATGAAACATAAATTGATATTATTTGGCTTTAAAATATTGACACCCCACCCCCTTTCTTAGGTAACTATATCTTCATAAGTCACATTTTCAAGAATGATAATGTTCATCATAAATATAAGTATAAAAGAAAATGATCACAGTTATCTTTCTGAAGAAGTTGGAAAAAATGGGTAAAGACATCTATGGACATTTTAGGCATGGCCTATGGCATTTGATAGGAATACATAAATAGAAAATATGTTAAATTAAAGAGTTAACTACTCAATCTTCCTCATACATTCTACTATACCCCCAACAGGAACTCACATAGCATGTTCCATGAGCTCTTCACTGAGGTAATTCTCCTCTTCCTTGTCAGCAAGTCTGGAGAGGGATTTTAATAAAGCACTACCAACCAGAGCTGAACCTTAAAATACAAAAATGAATGCATTATACCATTTTTGCATCAAGGGGTTATTAGAACTGTTGAATGTGAACATTTGCTGTTTCATAATTATTACCAATGTGGTCTTGTCCTTTTTCCCAAAATAAGTATGCGAGCTCTTTTCTATTTAATAGAATAGCCCACAAAAACAGTTCTCTCTCAGGAAACTTCGGTCTTCCAGTTTCTGTAATACATAATAGAGAACAACTTGACTGAATATCATATATATATATATAATAATCAACAAACTATTAAAAAGGCAATCCAATTAATGATAGCTCTTTATAAGCTGTCTTAAACATACCTCAACCATTTTATGATGTATTTTATTCATGTCTGATATTTAAAGGGGGTACCCATTCAGCTTGTGCTCATCTTGTGTGCAGTTGGAGATAAAAGCTGTTTTACACTGCTTATATATGCAGTTACTCTTTCTAATAGATCACAAGAAACCTTTCTTATGGCCCTGTGATGAAAGGGGGCTTCTTTGCCTCCTAAGGGGCATCAGTACCCAATCATTCATTCACATGGACCCACCCTAAACTGAATAATGAATGATAACATGCTCAATAGCTTTGAAGTGTTCAGCTTGAATGAAAAGTATGTGTTAAAATTGACAATAAGTTAATCAAAACTGTCAGCCCTTCATTCTAGTTGATATAAACTTACCTTCATTCTTAATGAATTTGTCACCTGAAATATCAATAAAATAGCAACATTATTAAAGCAACATTTTTTTTTGGGGGGGGATAACAAAACAGAGGATACATTTTTCAGACTTTTACTTGAGACTTCAACAATTTGAATGTGTATAATTATACAGGTTCAGTTGGGGCATATGTGTAATGTATACTTTTCAGTAGATATACAAGAGATTATCAAGCTTACCCTGGTATAGTTCATCAGCCATTAGGTGACCAAGAACTTTTTGAATGAATGAACCCACTGCTTGTAACTCTGCATCACAAAATCTAGGTTTTTTCTAATTATGGAATAAGGTTTATAATAGAAATTAATAATAGTAATACTACTAATAATAATATTAATATAATGATAATAATAATAATGATAATAATAACAAGCACATTACTAACTTAGAACTATGGTTTAGTTCCGTTGTTTTGTGCACAATGAAATAAAAATTGAATGAAAAAAAGAAATGATAATAAAGATAATATTAAAATGATAATTATGATAATAATTATGATAATAATGATAATAATAATAATTATTATTATTATGATGATAATAATGATAATATTATGATAATAATGATAAAATTATGATAATAATGATAATAATAAATTATAACAGTATACTTTTTCAACTTCTATGT
>JAVSBT010462764.1:0-23013 GCA_033118115.1 Pharyngocirrus eroticus
TTGCACTGGGTGAGACTGCGTCCTCATCGGATTTGCACATCAAAGTCACAATTTTCGGGCTCAGCTGTCAGACTATACCCAACTCTACAACATTTCACTGATATTTCGTTTTAGAAATATCCAATGTAATACTCTGTGTTATAAATTTATTTCAATAAGTGATCCCATGAAACAACAAGGAAACAAAATTGAATATAAATGAATTGCTAAAGGTTTATGATATCATGACATTTTCTTTGTAAAATAGTTTCTGTATTAAATGAACTACCAAACTCCTAAAACCCATCTGTTGCACAGGGCACATCAGGTTGGTCTTGGGAGAAGTTTTTCACTTCATAATAAATAAGAAAATGAAAAAAAAAAGCAAACAACAATTTGAAATTGACCCCCCCATCATATTTTTCACACTTAGTACTGGAGAATTATTTTTATACATGTATGTAATAATTTAAAAAAAAGATAATCAGTAATTTTCAGCTTGATGGATGTAATTATGATCTATCAAATAATTTGAATTGTACATTGAAGCTATGAAAATACAATGTATTCATCATGATAGACTTTGAAAAAAAATAACAATTCCAAAAAACATGGAAGATAAATTACAAAGATCAACTATATACAATAATCTTTACAGATTTTCTTCGTATGTTATGATGTTATGGGTAATAAAATTGTGGATGATAAAACACAAATAACAATTTCTTAACAATGACAAATGTCCACTTAAAGATTCTAGATGGACAAAAGAGTGATGTCCTCTGTATGTCATATTACCTAGAAACTGACTTATTTACAAGAATTATTTACAAACATAATTATATACAATTTATTTTATACTTGAGTTTTAGAGTAATTTAATTCAAATTGTCTCTAAATTATGATTTTAGTACACTTATTTAAAAAAGATTATAGTCCAATGTGGATTATTTTTCTTCATTCTAACATTTCATTTTGGCATCATTTATGGCAGTGCCATGTGCAAGTATTTGTATTGTTACATTTGTGATATAGATGAACATTCCAAATATAGAAAACAAGAAAGAACGTACTAGCCCAAACTACTTGTAACCTTTCAAACATAATATCAATACTACATCATGGACAAAAATTGATAATAGGTACAAACATTATTTACACGAGGTGATAATGGAAAATACTACTGTGCAAATTCAATAATTTCATATTTCAGTAATCCTGAAAAATCAACACAAGTGGAGTTTCCTACACATAGATACTCTGACCATGACATTTTTCCAACTTATTCGGAGCTAATGATATATCTAGCAGACTACATCTGGAATGTTTGATCAGAACTAAATCACACCAACTTTTGAGCTCCACAAGAGGTCACTGCAGTAGACCATGACACACAACACATATATGCTCAGTTCTATCCATGAGAAGTTTTCAAGAAATTTCAAAGAACATTTGAGTATATTTCTGTTATTTTACAATGCAAATAAATACAATTTTATGTTGAGTTTATTATGTGCAATAAAACAAAAGACAAAATTCAATCACAGCCTAGCACTGACAAAAACATTGTATTGAAATAAATTTTAAAAATGACTGAGATTCGTAGCTATTACATGATACATTTAATTCTAGAACCTCTCCTCCTCATTCATCTTGTAACTCTTCCCTTGGGATCTCTCTTGGTTCACCCCCATCCCAACAGTCTTTTTTCAAGAAATTGGTCATTGTTCTATACAGGTGCTTAGTTGTAGCATCCCCTGATATCATATGGTCTTTATCAACATACATCTGAAATGAATCAGAGGTTGACATTGTAATCAGTATGCTATCCGGAATCAGAAATAGTCTGTTTTGCATTATTTAAGACTGATTTACGAAAAAAAATATCACTGTACAATCAAAAGTAAAGAAACTTAAAACTTTACATTTCTTGATGAATTTATGAGAACTTACCTGCATTCTGAAATCTACACCATTATCGGTAAGTGCTTTTGCAAATTTGGCTGTTTGTTGAAAATGTACATTATCTGAAAATCAAGGGAAAAAAAATAGCAAATAATTACACAAAAAATAAGAAGATCATTTTCTCTTTATGGATTATTTTCTGAATTAAAATATGTTACTTCATACTAAAATACTTTGAGTACTTAAATTAGCTCTTACCATCAGCTGAACCATGAACAAGCATCAAATGCTTATTTTTGAAGTAGGGTGCTTTCAAAGCTACATTTGCTCTCTAAAAATAAAAATAAATCAATTATTCATGCCAACTATTGGTTCCAAGATTCATATTTGAAGAGAATTATTCGACTTTGGAACTAGATATTTGAGGTAATTCTAAGAAATAACCTCAAATATTTAGTTCCAAAGTCGAATAATTCTCTTCAAATTATTCATGCGTTGAATTAAGGATTTTTTCGAAGAACATACTATTGCATTACGAATTACGATATAATAATTATGTAACTTGTAATCACAAAATCTTTTTATATTCAGCACAGGTAGATGTCAATTGAGAAATTGTGTTTGTATGAAAAGTAAATAATTATGCAAAGTCAGAGTGAGTATCATTTATATCTTACATCATAGCCTTTAAAATTGTCATCATGGTAGTATCCCATGTATCGCTCAGTATAAGCTACATCATAATATTTCCAATCAATCACTGGCGCCACGGCAATACCACAATTGAAAACATCAGACTCATTGCCAAGGGCATGCGTTGTAACAAAACCTCCATAGGACTGAAATTAGAAATAAACTTTGGATGACACAGTAATTGTAAGTTAGGCAAAATTACTATCTTACACATGTTCTGAGAAACTAAATTTGTAATTTGAAAAATCAAGAGCCCAGAAGTAAAGTTTCTTAATTATCAATCAAATGGATCTACATGTATAAAATAGTAATCAAGGAAATTTACAACTCAGAATTAGACATTTTTGACACTTGGTCTCTCTTTGGCAAGCATACGAAAAGCCCTTACCCAACCCCACATGGCAACTCTCTCCTTGTCAACAAATTCGATATTATCTCGAAGCCATCTAAAATTAAGAAGAACAGGTTCAATAAAATACAATGATAGATCAATGAAATTGAAAGCCATGTACATAGCTCAGTGTAAAGTAGGACAGTATTGGCATGAACAATTAAGAAATGATTTGAACAAGGAAGTGATTTGAACAAGGAAGTGATTTTTTTAAACTTGGGTTCACATGGTTAGCCCCACTTTTAGCTCATCTGCAATCATTATTTTTTAATTCATACCGTTTCAATAAATAAAAATGTCAATTAGATACTTAAAATTTTGATAAAAGGCAAAAAGACTGATATCTTACTTCCCCCCTGCAAGTTGATCATATACTTCATATGTTCCAAGATTCTTGTAAATTGAATGTAGGAACCTGTCTCCTCGACCTGCTGAC
This sequence comes from Pharyngocirrus eroticus, assembly GCA_033118115.1. NCBI lineage: Eukaryota > Metazoa > Annelida > Polychaeta > Saccocirridae > Pharyngocirrus > Pharyngocirrus eroticus. The sequence goes on from JAVSBT010462764.1 coordinate 3,405, forward strand.
CCCCTGCCATCTATGGACGCATAGTAGAATTTCTCCTTGCTGACGAGATACGTCATCCAATCATACTGGAACTTATAATTAACTGTTTGTCGTTCTGGACCAGCATAGGTATGTACAAGTAAAGGGTATCTGATAATCTGTTCCTTTATAATGGTTGGAGGAGAGTACAGTTGGACTGTTATAACTGTAAATAAGATTGTCATTATTCAAATTAATAGCTGTCATTTATTTCAATACTTCTATGAATGTATAAAGATTGCATACATTATACAACATTTGTTCTGACCAAGCGTCACAAAGATGTAAATTTGGGATTAAAAGTTAAACCCAATGAAACTTAATGTGAAGTCTAATCAGACTTTTTTAGACAAAAATAATATAGACATATTTTTTTATTTAAGTATTAGTATTCAAAATTACTTACCGTGTCCATCATCTGACTCTATTTCAAAATATTCTTTTACTGGTGCAGCTTTTGTAGAATAAAAGTCTCTGAAAACGGTATTGTTCTCTACAACAAATTCTACAGAAATATAAAAGAAAGAATTGCTAGTAAGACATATATAAAATGCATGTGATTATAGGATGCAAACAAACAACTGTATAAAATAACACATTCTTTTGAAATACTTAAGGCTAGTTGGCACCTCTTTGGCCATGTGATAAGGCTTGATGATCACTGCCCAGCAAACAAGGCAATGATCTACTACTCAGGGACTTAAATTCCGTGGGGCGCCCAGGACAACCCTGGTGACAACATTACAGCGAGACTTCTCCTAGCTGAACCTGACACTAAAGACCTCAGTTGACCTGAACTACCTAAGGTTGATAGCCAGGGATAGGTCCAATTGGAAAGACCTGTCCAAGAGACTGTTACAAGCGGAAGAAGCAAAGTGTTTAGAAGAACCAACACGAAGCCTGCAGTATTGATAGAATGCAATGTAATGAAATATCCCTGACTATTCACCTCTGTCATCTTGAGTACTTTTCATTATGTAGCTGGGGACACCTGGTCCTAGGCAGTGAAGTATATAAAACTTTGCATTTTTGCTGAAAGTTGCTGTGACATACTGACAATCTTCACGGTAATTACATGTGATGCACTGAGGTGTATGAAGACCACTGCCAGCTTCTACCATTCCCACTCTAAAAAATTACAAAAAAATAAAACAATTAATCTTTGCTTATGTTGAGTATGATAATAGTTAAGTTATACGTCTTCTAAAAGAGTAAACTCAAGGAAATGTACAATTTTGCAGGTAAGCAAACTAATGATAAAAAAGGTAAAATTATTTTTTACCAAAAAAACATATATCTTGATTTTATAAAAGAAGCAGAGCTCATTGACTACAATATCTGATGTCACTAAATTATATAACCAATTGCTTGCATAAATCTTTCCTATGCCAAAAAGTTCAGGAATGAAGCCAAAATAAATATTCTTGGAAGCGTTGTTCTACATAACAGTCCCAAGATAATTTCAATAATAACACAATTTTAGTAATTTATCTCTATACGAAATTATAAATTATATAATGAGTGACACTTTTCACTATCTTCTCTTATCACATGTATATCATAACGATTTGTAAAATTATGATATGACAGTGCTTCTAATGGACTTCTTGGACGACTCCATGCTTATGTCTTTTTCAGTATCTTCAGGTCATGTCCAATACACAGAACTTCAAAAAGGAGAGGGGTGGGAGGTTCCACTATCTGACAAATAGCTGCCTGTTATAATTATACTTTATAAATCGAAAAGACAAGACCGACAAAAATACAAATATCTACAGTCGTATATAAGTTTACTATAAAACTTAAATTACTAAAATTATTGTTCTGGACCAGTTATTTAAAACAAGTGATTCCTAGAATATTTATTTGGCTTCATTCCAAGAAAAAATCACTACCTAAACAAGTGTCTAGTCTTTATGTCTTGATTAGAGCTTACAAAGTAAGCATATTTGGTTTCTTCATCATAAGCAAGGACTTCTACTACATCCCATAATCCTTGAGTGAGAGGGGTCATATTGCCTTCTCCATCAAACTGAAACAGACAGATACCAATTTAAGATTATCTGCCATTTTTCCATAACGTCAAAGCATATCAATTAATAACTATTACAGATTGTATTAATCTATTCAAAGAAAAAAGTCAAAACATATCATGAATAATTTGTGATATAGCACTGATGATTTTATACTTATTCCCTCTTTATTTACCAAATTCATAACTAAAAAATACTTACAGGGGCTGTTACCATAACAACATGTTTCCAATAACCACCATTTGCTTCCTGTTTAGGAAGAACTGCTAAATACCTCGAACCCCCATTGATGAATATAGGTTTTGGCTAGCAATGAATAAAACCATGGTACGTTAATAACAGATTCAACATTTATCAGTTTCATTCCATTATATATACAGTACATAAAAGCAAAACATCTTGGTCCTTGTTTGGTATGTAGGGATTTTGTTCTATAATCAGGGTACTGATTACTGGGGACGAGAACATTTTTTTTCCATTAAAGAGTTCTGAAATGTCCCTCCCGTTAATTTTTGAATCTTAGACATTTCCTTCATAAAATCCTCTTGGCCAATAGAAATCATACCCTGACAATGTTCTCACCTTTGATAATCTTTTATAAAATGGGACCTTTGTGAAATATCGTAGTTGCTTGAAAAGTAGCCAGGGCAGCTTTTTTTTTTGAGAGTCCTTATGCCCTGGCTTTTAATCAAGCAGGTGGTGATTTTTTCTATTAGGGCCTAGATGGGGGGCGCTTTGAACAAGCAACTACATTTTACTATTTCCATATGATATGATCTATCATACACATTTCTTTTTTTTAAAGAAATACTTTAGAGATTTTATATTTACCACAGACACCCAACCATTGCCTTCACTTGGTCTCAAGACAAGATTCTGAAAAAAATAATACAGAAGGTCTAGAATGAAAAAATATAATAATACATTCTGACACGTTATCAATTGTGGCGCTAGATCATGAAAATCTGTGTCTCACATCACGATACCCTTTTTCTATTTGAATTAATAACGATAATGTTTTATTATAGTAAACAGTTTAGAACTTTCATCCATATGCAATTGGGAGAAATATGAAACTTTACATGATCACAAGAGACTCTTTAGTTAACTGCGTAAACACTGGATCTATTTATACATTTATTAATTGCTTGACAATATGGCTGAGAATGGTAATCTTACAACATGGCAGTCAGCAGTGGTAGCATCACAAAGCATTGAGATGGACAAGTTTTGTTTCCTGTTAGCCCAAGTGACTAGTACATGATACTGGTCTCTCCACTCAACATGGGTTAGGTAATGCTCCCTGAAAATAAACAAAAACATACTCAACTGATTGCTTTGCATAAAAGTATTACATGTATAATATTATTATACACTACTTTGAAATATGATAAGGATTCAATGTTAAAAGAAACAATATTAATAATTTAGGCATGTTGATTTCACTACTCTAGCCAACCTAAATTGTAACCTTTCAAATGTATTTTTTCTCTGTATGAAAAAAAAATTGACTTAAAGATTTTAAAGATAAAAGCTGTCAAGCAACATGTAAATGCTATGTGGGTTTTCAAATTGAAAACCCCAAACAACTTGACTCACTGACCAAGAAACATACCATCTATTTTCTATTAGAATCGAAAAAAAATATGCCTACTTGTCCTTGAATTCCTCTGGAGGTTTCAACCAGCGACTTGCTACTCCCAAGTTTTGTGTTTCAAGAATGAAAACTTTGACATCTGGGAGAATGTTCCTTTTTTTGTCGCCAGCCTACAAGCAATAAAAAGACTTATTGTATATAGACATCAAGTATAAACATAGAAAAGTTCATTTATTACTCATTAATTTGTATCAGTAACATTTCAGAACGTAAGTAAATATGAAAAGTACCTTTGGGTAGGACATATGCACAATCTCTCCATAGATGTTATGTTCATTTCCATAAATGGGGTACTCATACTTAGGCACTCTGGTATCATCAAAAACAGCATAACAGATAAAAGCGCCATCTGGAGACCACCAATGTGCAATGTTTGAGCCAAGAATTTCCTCTGTTCAAAGAAAAGATAAAACTTGTGTTAATGCATGAAGCCTATAGTCATATAAGACGCTCCCTATATTAGGATATAAATGATATGATTCAAATCAATAGCTTTTTGAAAATGTTTTTGGAAACATAATTAATTGATCCTGATACCTTCATAAAGCCAGTCTGGTATCCCATTGAAAATTTCACCACTTTTTCCAGTATTTGTTACCCTTGTAGCAGTGGTAAATGGACTAGACTGGTAATAGATGTCATTTTCATATATGAATATCAACGAATCTTTAGCTGGGGACCAGCCAGCATATTGTAATTTGGTGTCTTTCCATTGACCAGGGGTAGCACTAAGAGGAAATTCATTCAATTGGCTGGAAGAAAAAAACATTGAGAGCTATCAAAATAAAATTCACAAACCCTTTTTTTATTAATTTTAGTGTATTTTTTTTGTAAAATTCACAAGTTGTTAGGATAATTCCCAATGAATGTCAATTGAAAAAATATTAAAAGATCAATTTCTATTAATTCAATTTGCCCTTATCTTTGTCTTGCCTCCCCCTTACAATAATTGTTTTTATATTTTGCACCTTACCTGCTTGGATCAGTCGCATATCTGTCATATATGGCATAAACTGCTTTAAAAGAATGTCTGAACACCTGTAGAGTAAAAAAAATACCTAATAAGAGTTGTATTGCAGCTACAATGGGATACTCTCACAAATAGGTGGCGCCTCTGCTGATTATACCACGTCTTGCACAATAGGCTTATTTCCAAAGTAAAATATCATTCTTGTGCATAACACATTGCTATATATGTCCAATGCTGTAGATATCACGATGAGTCGGAAAAAAGTTAGGCGTGTGAATGATATTTTTAATTATCTTTTACTTTGCAGTGTCAAAAATGCATGACCACTGAATTATCAGCAGATGCGCCACCTCTTTGTGCTGGTATCAAATTAATATCAAGAGTGACATTTTAGTTTTACCAATACTCTGTCACATAAAATATCTTTCTATAAGTATAAGTATTGGAATATGCTTACATTTTCTACTTTATGTGCCAGTAATACAAAGTTACGATCCGAGGATACTGAATAAACATCTGTATTCAATGTTGTCTGAAAGAAATTTATAAACAAATTAGTATTTTGAAATTAACAAACATTAAAAAAAATGCGATTCTTTTGACAACTGAGTGACCTTTTATTTATATACATCAATGGTTTTTTTTATTACAAATTATCCAACTTGATTAAAATGATTAAAAAAAGTATGGTCATAATTACTGTTCAAGAGAAACAGGTGGAAGAACTAGTTGTAATCTAAAGTTGTGAAAAATTGGTTGAAACCTTCAACTTACAAAAGTTGTATTTTTCATAATAATTTCTGTATTGTTAATATCTGCATCATATTCCATAATACCATCTAGATGTTTATATACAATGACATTTTCATCTGAAATAGAATTGAGTAATTGTAAAGAAATATTTAATACAGAATGGCAATTATGAATGTGTCTAACCACAAACATCTAGAAATTACATCAAATAATTTGTACTTTGATCATTCTTCCTCAAAATATAAATAAAAATATAAACTTTAAATGCTTCTCTGGACTTTTATTTCTCATCTGATATTTCAAAATGATGAAAAATCCTTACTTCTTTTCAATAATATTTTGACATATCTTAAATATACATGTATTTTTATGTAATTTTTTTTGTTTATATATTTTTAACACAAGTCAAGAACTGTGATTTATCAGAAGTAACAAAATTCCTTTACCTCCTAACCATTCGGCAGAAAGCTGCAACGGCTGGAGTCTCTCATCAAATATTTCCTCAAACTTAAAATCTTCACCCAGCACAACATTTTCGGTTTCTAGAAATCAAAACAAGAAGAAAATTAGTTAAGGCTTCGATGACAGCTTTGCCTATCTAACTTATTGTAAGACTAGATGTTGTAGATGACTTGGTTACAGAAATCTACATCCTGACGTGTAAACAGATTGAAACACATCAAACTTTCTGCAAGTGCCATAAAATCAGACCACTTCATTGCTCCCTTGAACTTTTTTATTCTGGGTAATATTATATAATTGGCATGCAATATATGCCCTTTACAAATTACCAACCCCTTTAATTTCTCTTTTCTGAGGAATGAGATCATTTTGAGGCAATCTGTTGTCAACCTTTCAGGAATGATAATAAATTGAGCTATTCCTTGCAAAGTTGCTTTCCACAATGTCTTTTGGAGTTATTTGCCAACGATCAAAATGACACTCCTCATTTAGCCCACATAATATTTTCCTGTATCAATGTAGGAGTGTATATATATATATATATATACATTTTTTTAAAAGTTGGCTGCCACCATCACATGATAATTCTCAGGGGTTTAGCTTCTATAAAATTGTCAAATTGCATTTGAAAATTGAACAATCCCAAGCTGATAGGCTATTCCCATATGTTCCTAAAATGTTCTGGGAGAAATCCCTCATTATTCACACTACAGCAAAAATAAGATGGATCCATTTTATAGTAGTAGAATAAGAAGGGATTGACCTCAGAGATTTCAAGAAGCAACCCTTTATTGAGTATCACCTTTTAAAAGAATAAACACAGACAGCATGCTTTTGTTTACTGGTATACTTGCCCTTTTCTTCCTGATAATTTGACATGCTGTTTACAGCATGCTATAGTCTGTTAATATAAATTTAGACTACTTCTTTTTTAGATTTAACAAGTTACAACTACTCTTGGATTCTGTTATATCTAGATATAGCAGACAACTTTGGTCATCAGGCTTACTAATATTTGTATAGGGCACAAACAAGACACCTTTCTAGATTTAGATAATCAACTATTTTCAAAGCATATAGAGACAGACAACAATATCTGTTGCAAAATTATTGTTTCAATTTGATAACACTTCACATTTCACAATGTATTAGAGGCATATATGTTACTTTTCTAAACAGTGCTCTGTGTATTTAACACATTCAATTTATTGTCACAACATTTAGCAATGATGAACTTAAACTAGATCACAAATGCACATTGTCATGGAAATTATGATACTATTTACACTTATGATTTACATTGAAAGAGAGACAGATAATTTCGAGGTAGCTGACTTACACAAAGTAAAAGTATATCGTTTGGATAATCAACATGAAGGAACTGATACACTAGGTCATTTCCATGTTTTTTATATAATATATCAACATATACATGTAGACATTTGCTATCAAACCTCTGAATTCAACCAATGTATCAAACATTGGTAAGAAACACAGGTTTGACAGGACTTGAAACATCACAACTTTTTACATGCAAAACAATAAAAGAATAAACCCACAACACAATTCAGAGCAACTTATTTAAAAGTAAATTTGAAACATTGAGGACATATCAAGAATGTTACTCTGGTAGTGGTACTTATCCCCAAAAATGAAAACCAGGGATTCCAATTTTAAATGCATGGGTAAAAAGTATATTTGAATAAGAAACACTAGGTAAGAGGGACTTTTCCTCTATGAAAAGCTCAAAGAAGAATCACTTGATTGTGAATATTTAAGGATTTTATGTAAATTCCAAAATGTTTTAGAAAATATCCTTTATCCCTTAAAATTTAAAAATTGATTAGAATACAGGGACAATATTAGCCATAATTATGTGTGTTTTTTCACCACAAGTCTGTCCTGTAAATTTGATGCAATATAAATGCTGATATAAGCCATAAAACTGCCAAGCAATTAAGGACTGCTGATGAGTCTGTAGCGTAAGCATGAAGCAGATTAGGAGAACACCAAAACTATTTTAAAAATTGAAACATATTTTTCTACATCAATTTTATAGTTTTCAAATTCGATGTGAATGAAGTTACAGAAAATTTTTGACAGTGATAAGGCCATTTCAAATTGATTAGCTGGTTCATGGATATTTTGGATAGAAAATAGGCCTGGCTGGCCAATTTAAAAAAAAATTCTCAACTACATTCCGCCAATACTACAGAAAGGAGTGAATTGTTTGTATTTGCATTGAATATGCACGAATATGTTTTACTGTACACAAAATCTACTTTATAGTTCCCAATCAATGGGTGAAAATGTATATAAACAAGACTACAATGTTTTTAATTCATTTTGTTGACTACAATTGACATAAAAGCAATATTTTTAAGAAAAAATAAATCAATGGCAAAAAAATGGCCAGGCCATATCCATCGACCAATGAATCAGTGTGGAATGGTTTAAGGAAATAGTATTTTAAAAAAGCTAATACACTATAAGTTTTCTTTTTACTCTGATGGTGCGATTTTTACCCATCCTTTCTTGTCTGTGTGATTTTTAGATTTACTTCAACATTATTTTAATTATTGTGGCATTTGTTTGAACAAAAGTATTTTGAGTGCCTTACAGCTATTGGAATTCTACCAACATGAAAGAATATAACATGATAATGTTGTGATTCTAACATTCCAAGTTAACATAAAAAATGTGAAAGATGACTAATATTTGAAAACTTTTTGTTAGTGACCTTGTTTTGAAAATTCAATGTCAATCATCACCTTTAATAATGTCAAGCAAATGACTTTTGCCATGTGTATGAATGCTAGTATATCATTTAATAATTGGTGCCACCTGTTAACATTGAGCGTGGACCGTAGTTCTACAGAGGTAAGATATTAGTAAAAAGGAATTGTGGAACATGGAAGATGACCCTTGTTGATAGATTTGACATTTTCTTGTATGTTTACTATTCTAAGTATTAAAAATATTTGAAAAATACACTAATTCTTCCAACTTTGTTTTGGTTACCTTGATACAACAAACCATCTATATCACAAAATGGCAGATGAAGAATACATTTTTGGATAATTATGTTCTTACATTATATTGAGATATAATTGAAGATCATTCAGAGGAACAGTAGATATTAAACAGTAAACATTGACACAATAGAAATTAAATCAAAATCAACTGAAATATATACAGTCTAGCATAAGAACAGATAATGAAGAAGTAGATGAATGGTGTTTTTTTTCCAAATGTTTAATGAAATGACTTTTTAAGATGAATGTGCGAACCACTCAACAGAATATTGTAGCTATTTGTTAAAGATAAAAAGACAAGTTTTATATACCCACCAGGTGACAATCCATAGAGAAATGTACGCATAATTTGTTAGGCAAACTTAAACTTTTAATTGTAATTTGTATCATACATTTTGTATAACAGAATAAAACATTTACTGAATTCTTCACTGCTTAATGCATATACAGTCCTCATAAATATTTTAATTTTGTACTATTCTATCGGATACTTTGAGGACTGTAGGCTGTTTTGAAATTTGAAGGATCTGTCACATTATCAAACTTGGTAAATTTAGTATAGTAATATTTGATTTGGTTAGAAAGTTGACAATGGATGTTAAAGCTAAAAAAGTGATGATGATAATGGTTCTCTTCCTCTAAAGTTGTGAAAAAAACTTGCAAATACTTCACCAAATAGCTACAGGAGGTATATTTTTACGTTTATTCTCTATTTTCTTTAGCTAAGGTGTTAATTTAGACTCAACCAACTGACATTATCCTCTATACAACCCAGATGATGCAATGAATTATGGTACACAATATTTAAGAGCATGCAATGGTTGAAAATATTACTGCCATTTTGTAAATATGATAAAGGAGGGCTGCATGATCAGGTTGGGCTGATAAATGGAAGGGACAGGAATGTTACAAGACGTAACACAAGGTGTTATTGATGTTCTTTTTGCAAATATAATTATGCAGGTCTATAGTACAATGTGTGATGATAGAAACTAGTTGAAAATACCAAAAAATGCTTTATCTACACACAGCATATTGCCAAGGCCATGCAAATCCCTGACCAGAAATTCAAGAGTATGAACATTGCTGATTTAATCACAGAACCAACCCTCCCCTCCCCACAAGGACAGAAACACACAATCTATTTACAAATATCAGTTCTGCAATCAAAAAGATCAATCTAACTTTGATACTGAATCACTTATTGTTCTCTCGTTGTGACCTATATAAAGGCATTTAGAAAACTAATTTGCGCTTTTCCCCCCCTTTTTCTTAACAGGCAGAGATGGGGGACTACTTCATTAACCTTCCATTTTGGATTTTCCATGTACTGTGCAAGCAAGGTGTAAATATTTTGCATGCCCTAATTTTATATGGAAGTTTTATTTGATTGGTTTACTTCTTGATTGTGACCTTTTCTTAAAAAGCAAATGATAGAATTAGGGATAAAAAAATCAGAATATGCAGATCTACATTGTCATTTATAACTAAGGCTTGGACTAGACCCAGGAAAAGAGTGATGTATCACTTCAAACACCCATTTCATGCTGCTTCATAAAAAGAGAGTTCTACATAGATACAGGAGAACATAAAAGAACATCAAATGACACCCTGTAAACATCTTGTAACATTTCCTTCTTGACATGTTTATTGACAGAAATGAGGAATGTAAGGGGATTTGATATGCAAATTGATGTAATGAAATCAATGTAAAATAAAACACACATAAATCTCCATGTTGTACTGGAGGAGGGATTATTTTTGAAATGATACCAACTCTATATGCCAGCTAGCATTCTAAGTTTGAACTGTAGCATGTTGCATCATTTTTTACAACGGAGTTAGATAATAGTAGTTGGGTGTAAAACATGACAGAAAATTTGCTGATTGCAAGTGTTGATATGGAAACAGTTCATATGAGATATGAATTAAATGTAAAATAAATAGATAGATTGAAAATGCCAAAGTTGATCTAAAGCATAAGTATCAACAGAAAAGTATAAGAAAGAATTAGCTAATAATTGAAAAAAATCCAAACCCAGGACAGGTGAAAAAAAGTTGTGCATTTTCAACTCATAATAATTACACATGTATAAATCATATAAAATCTCATGTTGAACATAGATTATTCTTAATTTTAATGTCTAAAGTATTATTCAAGCAAATTCCATCTACTTGCAATCAGAAATTAACTTTTTTGTTTCGTTTAGACATATGTCCTCTGCAACATATATATTAGTGAGATAGCACATAAAAATTATACTTACTTTCTGTAGTTATAGGAAAATAAAAAAACAGTTGAATGAAAAAAAAAATCCAAAATGGTATGCATCACTTAGACGGTATTGTTTTTGTCCAGCCATGGATGTTTATTTACATATATTTATTTAAAATAAAAATATGATACTTATCGTTTTTATTCTTTAATTATAAAAAGATGAAAATTCTTGTAAAATTGTTATCAAAGACAAAATAATTATATGAAAAAAGAAACAAAATGTATGAAAATGCTATATGCACAATTCTTGAGATATCGTGAAAAATGTTTTCAAGTTACAACAATGATATCCTAGTGATAAAATAGAATTTCCATGTACTTTTTTTTCTGGTCTTTTTGTCAAAGAAATGCTATTTTATGAAAATGAAATGATTGGAGTTTATAGCATAGAGTTGATTAGTAAGACAAAGGTATTATTTAACAGACATCTCAAAGAAAAACATGAACAAAGTGTCATTCATAATGGTCCCAAGTGATTTGGTATGCATTTACATTCTTTTGAGTGAGGATAACACATTGGTAACACTGCATCTTTAATATTAGGAGAATATCACTGCAAGCGTTACCCTATTTTCTCTCAAAACCCCAAACCTTCCTGATTTTGAATAAGGTTATTCAGTGTTGAAAAGCGTATGAACACTTTATTCAATATGAAGAAATATCTAGGATTTTGTAAAATATAATTATACCTTCATGTGCTAGGATTTGAAAGGTCTAAAAACAATTAATAAAATTCTATAGCTAAACTAGGGATTCATATTCTATCTTTACGAAGGAAAAATGGTATAAAAGATCGATATTTAATTTCCTGAATATTTTGCATTGCTTTTAAAGCTCCCCCATATTTTAACACAAGTTAGAAAATAAATGAAAATGAATACTTACTTGGAGAGACTAATATTACTGCAAGAACTATCAAAGCACAAACTAAACAAATTACAAGCAAGGCAATTATAATGCCTTTCCAATTTTTTTGTTCTCCCGCACTACTACCCACCAACTCCTGCAAAGAGAAAACAAAAGAAGGATATTAGAAATTATGCTAAAATGCCAATAATTCATTTTGCTACTCCATGTATCAATTACTGATATGGATGGGACATAAAACAGTCATAATCATCATTTCAAGAAAGAAAGTAATGTAATAACATGTAATATATCAGGCTTTGAAATCTAGAATCGGCCTTGGTGCAACAAATAGCACCAAGGAATTTTGGTTCCTAGAGCTATTGCACCAAGCAGTTATATCATACACCATTTTTGCAAATATTATTGTAAAAATATCAAATTTATCAACCTAATAATACTTATTAGGAATATCTATTTAACTTGGGAAATTATAAAACATACATACAGTATGTATAGCTCAATTTTATTATATTCAGAACACTCAATGTTTCAATCTCTTGGTGCAGTTCATAGCACCAGTGATTTGAAAATCACGAGTGCAGTACAGGTGTGGTGCAATCGCACCCTTGTAATTTCAAGGCCTGAATATATGGCTGTATGCATGGTTATTCATAATTATTAAATACATGTATATCTCATTTAATAAACTTGAACAGTCCCAAAGTAACAGTGAGTGGTTATAGAGACAACCTGAACTAGTCAAAAGGAAAATGACACAATATCTGAGCTGGACAGTTTTATGGAACAACTTGCATGGGCAATACTTAGGATCTTGACTATAACATTGTCTAAGGCTAGATCCCTTGCTCAAATCAACTGCTGTAATTGAACTTTGTATAATAATTATATCACTTAGACAATGTTTTCTACAAAGCCAACTATCTTCATAAATGGAAGCAACTTCCTTTTGCCGTGAACTATAATAATGATTACATGCATATCTAAACAAATCTGAAACAAGCAATCGTACACAAATCAACAAAAAGTGAATCTTACATGTACATGATGATGATCCCTAGGATAAATAGGACCAAAAAATGGTCCATATCCAACATAATTTCAAATAAATCAAAGCCATTTTAATCAGATGCCTACATGTTTGAGAACTTACATCACAACAACACCAAAGACAAATCTTTTCCAAACCAGCTCCGTCTGAGGAATCTTTTTCTTCATTTCTCTGATTTCTAGACTTCTTTCTTGTTTCTTTTTTCAGATCTAAACTCAACATTGGTACAGACCAAGTATTTTATCACTGCAGAATGAATAAGTTTTAGCTCCCTGAATAACTCCAAGCATTTTCATATGTATCATTTAAATACCTGTTACTTCAGTTTGTTGCAAATATCAAATATCAAATAATTTGCCTTGCCTGGGCTTTGAACAACAGATCACTGTTAAAACAGAAACAAGATCTAAAGTTTTCAAATGGTTTTGGGATAAATCTGCATAATAGCTATATGCATGTGCTACAGTAGCTGTAACTTGAAGAGGTAAGTGCTAAAAGTGATCAATTAGATCACAGGTCTATGGATTTATTTTCAAATGTCATTGATACATTTTCTATATCTCCATACTCTATAAAAGAACTATCCAATAAAATAATAATTATTATTTTTATCATTAATCATGTTGTTGTCACATTGACATTGTTAATGATAATTGATATATCTATTTCTGGAGGTGCTTATCCTGAATCTCTGGTTGTGATTTCTATGCTACAGTTCCAGTGAATTCGTTTGTGCTTAATTAAGCAGCCAATATCACTTTTTCAGTGTCTACACATAAATCAAAGATGTAACCCTCAGATGAGGACTGTCTTCAAAGATATTAGTTCCCCTTGCCTTGTCAAAAGATAATTTGTCACCTGTAAATTTAACATAGTTCCATTTTGGAGCTGATCCGAACTAGGTTCACTTTTGACCTTATCTCTTCTTAATTCTAACCATCCCATTCCCCTAGAGTGATGAAATTGAACTGTATAGCATCATATAATGATTATATCTTGATTTAAGATTTGTGTAATTCTTTAGGTCTGTTGGTGCTTTATCCCAAAGGAAATACAATATCTCATCACAGATCTACTTAATGCCAAAGCTTCACATAACATACTTGAACCAGATTTCCCCCAGGTCTTCTTATTGCTATTGAGATGTGTATTTTTGAGTCATTATTCTGTACAAACAGGTTGAAGATGCCTGGATTAATATCATGAAATTTCTACCATGTAATATGTTGCAAACCTTTAATAATCAATAACGGAGATACTTTCACAAGAGTAACCTTTATCGAATATTTATGGTTATTATATTCTTTGATGTAATTTAAATATTTGTAATAATTAAACTAGAAATTGCTCTTCTTCACTGTCACAATATATTTTAAAGCTTTGATAAATCTCAATTCAAAAACAAAATATGAACTAAGGGATTCTGACAGTTCTTTAATCCATTCCAAAACAATCTTCACAATTTCTTTTATCTCATGGTCCTTATCCTTGTAAGTCTCACAATTAGACACTTGTTTACATCGCCAGTTCTTTTGACCCATCCTGTCAATTTCTCTCTACTCAAGGTCTCTTTCCTTTCAACTATCCTTGTTAGACACTTCCTCATCCTTGAGACATAATTAATCTTACCTAAGATGTTGATCTTTAATAATGCAGGCAAAACTTCCTCAGGTAAAGTTTACTTTAACCTTATGGTACCATGCTACTTCTTGGATAGTTAATGAAAGTTTTGTTTGTTTTCCATAATGGACCAGTTTTTTTATGAATAATAAAGATCTATCAATTTCCAAAATACATCATACCTGTCATGACAATGAAACTTCACTGCAATGCAATATCAAACCTTTATGACATGTACATGTAAATGCAATAAGAAAATTATACCTCCCCCCCCCCCCCCCCATCTTAAAGCAGTTACCACCCTTGTTTTTCCATAAATAAAAATGAATGCCAATAAGAGAATTTAAACCATATCTAACATGACAGTTGATAACACAACAAGCAATACTATTTTCAGGTAATTTTATATTATTGGATACATGATTGAAATTTGAAACATTCATTTATCATGTCACAGCAACAAGCAATCTAATGAGCTACTAAAATGTTCAGGTAGATACAGGAAATATCATACATAACCTAGCACATTTCTGTCAGGAATATTACAAAACTGCATTGCAGATTCAATACAGTGTGTTAAGAAGCACACTATAGCCAACAGCAACATACAAATCCCCTTGATGTATACATAAGCATTCAAATGTTTATGGTTTTAGTAAATGGGATACTGGCACAACAAGGGGGCGCCTCTGCTGATTGATCACTGGATATGCAAACATTAGACTATATGCCCAATGCTGTAATCCGGAGTCTGAAAAAAAGCTAGGCGCAAGATATTGTACTTCGGAAATAAAGCCTATTCATAGTCACATGTGTATGATGAGTGAATAATCAGCAGAGGTGCCACCTAGTTGTGCCAGTATCCTATTTTGAGTACAGGTAGGATTGGGTTGCAAAAGCTACAAGTCTCTCTTTTAAAAAAGGGCCATAATTATCATGATGAACATGGCAACTGCAAATGGGTCAATATGTAAGAGTGTTTATGATCAGGGCAAGGATCTTGAAGACATACATTATTTCAATATGCCTTCTTCATTTTCTCCATGTAAAACCACTATGTAGCAACAATTAATCAGAGGACGATGATTATCTTTTAAAATGAAAACCAGAAAGCTGTCGCTTGACATTGTGTCAACATCATTATCACTTCATCTTGTATGGTTTCAACACAAGGAGCTTTTATTACAATTTCCCTCAAGACATAATTCAATGGACAGAATACAGGATTTGTGTATGTACAAGCAGCAAACTCTAGGAATAAAACATGATTTCTTTTCAATACTATCACATAAAACTAGGTATACAGCAACTACCTTTCAAATTTCAAGCAAAACAAAATAATATGTGATAATTTTGTGTAAGACCAAAAGCTTTCCATGACTATTATCCAATTTTCTTCTAATGTCTGCATCAGTAATAAAGAATCCTTGCCACAGACATCTGATACAGCTACTCTTTACTCAACTAATGACAGTAGTACAGAACAGTGGACATATCCCCCCTAGCCTTTAACTAGTCTCAGAAATGAAGTGCCATGGAAAAAATTCAGCCTTTCCTTTGGATTAAACTAACATCTCTGGCACAACAGTCAGATACATTAACTGTAACACTAAGCTAAATCTTGGTAAAACATATAAAAAAAAGCACACCTACCCCACAACACCATTCCATGCAAACCATAGTAAAGTTCTTAAAAATGTCAACAATTCTTAAATCCCAAATTCCATTGGAATTTTGAAGGCAATTGTATTTTGGTCAACCCATTATCAAAGTCAGTAGTTGATGATTCATATTCATTTTCTTTACATGTTTTAGATAAAGTGTACTCAATTTGACTTCAAAATTGTCTGCGAATTTTCCAGATTATTCTATTTCTAATTAATGTTTTAAATCCGTAAGGCAAGAACCTTAAAGCAAACTATTCCATTATCAAATTTCTGAAAATCCTTTTCTTTGTATGATCACATTTCATTTCAAGAACTGTAAATATCAACCCTTTCCCAAACAAAGATGTAGTCTTCAGTTTCTTTGCACAAGGTGAACTGAATATGAGCTCTTCATCTTATAGTGCTAATTATCTAAAGTTATCACTTTTGCATAATTATCTTGTTGAATATCTGTTTAATACTAGCAACATCATTGTAACACGAGTACTTGATTTCAAATCTCATTTAAGCACTAGATCTTTATCCCCAACACATCACCATATAAGCACAAAAGATTTGCAAAATGTCTGCCTTGAAGAAAATAATGATGAGTGTTCTTGCATAAAGTCTCTGTAATATTCACAGTATAGTAAACAACAACTTGTTCCAGTTAACAAAATAAAAGTAGCAGCGATTTCTATTTGTTAGTATAAAAAGTGGTGTTATGTTTCATGAGTCAAAAGCAAAGCTTTGTCACTACACTGGAACTAAAGCCTTGCAAAAAACCATGATGAAGTCTTCAAGTATTTATTCCAATATACTGTGAACACTTTGACAACTATTGCTTCTTTCTTATTCAATTCCTAGCCTGAACATAATTACCATATACATACAGTGCTTTATATATCTATATCTACTCTATAAAACATATCTCTGATTATTCAAATGACCATTGCTTATAAATAGATGTTGGATATTTATGAGGGTGTGCCCCATCAATCATAAGTGTTTTATCATATCAAGATATTTTTCAAAGAAATACATTAATTTGATACATAGAAAACTCATGAGACTATGAAATATCATATTAGTCAGCTTTTTGAAAGCATTAAACTAGCTATCAGCTAAATAAAAAACATGATCAACTTAGATATCTTTTAAAATGCTAATATATGTGATAGTAGCTAAGGAAACATTGATGCATTATTCAAAATGTTTGGTTTTCTATTTGTCTCATTTTTGAATGAATAAAGATAAATGTTAATAAACAAAATGGCAGACATGTACAAATTCATCTTATGTTTGTTGATGATTTTATTTCAGTGTCATATTCAAGGTATAAATTCAGTAAAACATTTATCTTAACTTGTGTATTTACAACTATCACAACCTTGTGTAATTATGGAAAATTGCACTTTACAGAATATGAGATTTTGACCAAAATAAACGCAATCAGGTGAAGAAAAATGGAATGCAGGGTTCTTTTCTCGACTTTCTGTAATCTTATACAAAGGCAGACACATATCATAATACATAGAGTCTTGAACTCCTTGGTCACTTGAAACCTTCAATCAAAAGCAAAAGGCTCTCTCCCAAGTTAATGACTTCCTTCGTGTTGACACGTCTTACAATTAAGATCATGTTAGGGACAATCATTGCGTCTATTAATCACATTATTATCATTATTTCATACACACCTGCTTACAAGTATCATGCAAGAAAATCAAGGTATAGATTGTATAAGAGAGCATAAACAGATTTGCATGCCTTTTTAGACCCCTTAGGGTGTATTTCTTTTTGTACAGAGCCTGGCATGGGAACATGCAGGCATGGCAATATAATGATAAAGATATTTGATATAGAATTTATTTTTAGCATGTATCAATGGGAAATAAAAAATGGCCAATGCGGCGGTGGTATTAAGAAAATACATCCTATCAGTTCCATATAAAAATGAAACAGAACCTGTGCTTTAATAGAAAGCATGGTTAATGATTAACTATAATCTTACAAAATTGTTGGCTAAAAGATTTCTATTTGTTGGATGCAAGAAATGTTATCACAGGAAGTGGATTGTCAAATTGTTGTTTTTAGCAATAAATGTCTTGCTACATATAGTAAGGCTTCTGATAATAATAATAATAAAGCTTTATTGTCCCTCTAGGGGGAAATTCATAATTGTAATGATATGAACAAGAATAGGTAATGGGTGCATTTTGAGCCAGTGTACATTTTTAAGAGTTCTGTTTAACAGAAAATAACCCCCCCCCCCCCCCAACTCTGTACAAAGTACATTTACAAGTATTAAATTGTTCTCATAAAATATCATAATTCAAATCATATTACACCAAGACACTGGATGAGTTTTCCAAACTATGAAATATTCATCTTTCTCCAGGACACTGTTGCCAATATTAATTATCAACATGTTGATCACAGTGCTTGTTCCATGTATATTTTTGAAATTAAAAAAAATCAGAATAGGCATAGCATCAACCTTTCTTTAACCTGTTATAATGTGATATTGCGTTGTGTTTGTGTGAAGTGTGGCTTTTGGTTTAGAACAGCTAGAATCCATGAAGATACATAAAATATAGCACTTCTTGTTATGGCCACTGCCTTTATTATGTACATCTCAATCTTTTACTTTCTCTTTTTTTATTTCTACCTTTCTCAAAGAATTTCTTAAAGAGTGAAGCATACAAGCTAAAATCACTCTGTGCATGCAGAGGATTTTGAGAATTACATTTGTCAAATATATAACAACTACAGGGGCATAACAAGTCTACAGTAATAGCACTAAAGAATCTTGTCCCATAGGCTCTACTTAGTCTTTTATTGTTGGTTAATATGATGTATGAGTTTTGACACAAGTTCATTTAGCCATGGAAATGGAATAAGCAGGCAAACAGAGATAAAATGTCAGCATTTCAAAACTGTGAAACTGAGAAAATGAAACTTTATGATCAAATCTTTTTTTTTTTTACCCCTCTATGTTTTACTGTTTAGTAGCTATGGAATGTAAAAGGGAACTGGTTAGATGCTTTACAGACTTGTGGAGGTATACCCTCTATAAACTAACAGATACTGTTCTATAGTCCAATGGTATGAAGAGTTAAATAAATGATGTTGGAAAGAGTCTATAATGTACATAGCACACTAGTCTTTTTGAAACATGTTCATTTGAGGATTAGGATTAAATACTCTTGTTTAAAGCTA
>JAVSBT010462875.1:0-23005 GCA_033118115.1 Pharyngocirrus eroticus
TATCTAGATAGAAAGGTGGCCTATGACATTGTGCAAAGGATGACAGTCTCAACTCATTTTTGCCAAAAAATGACTTAAGCCATTTTTGCTCTAGACTGTCGATGTATTTCTCATCTTAATAGAATAAAAGCTAATCCGAATATGTTTACTGATCTTTCTAGGTGATTTATGAGTTGGCCTGTTGGGAAGACATTTTTGATGAACTATAACCAACAATGTGTGAAAAATAGATCAAAAAGATTCCACCTTTAAAAGAAAACTGCCATTTTTTTGTATATTTTGTTGATGTTAAGAATGTCACCAGCCAAAACCTTAATGGCAACACCTGTAATTTACCGCTTCATTTCAATGGCAGGCAGTTGGAGTTCTTATTAGCCTGATTACCAACAGAGAGACGGTCTTTGATGTCAATAGGATTTCTATCAGAGATCTGTGAATTAAAGCGTGACATCACTGTGACATTAGTCCATATCCAGCGATACCATTCTGCAAATATCGGTGAGAAACGACATGCTGGAGATTTTTTATTAGGCAATTGTGTATTCATAAAAAGTGCTTTTTAAGCCTTGATAAGCCAACACAAGATATTCAAGCATTGTAAAATCAGGGTCAAAATAGGTCCTAGGTGACTAAAAGGATGAGCTGTTAGACTACTGCCAGACTCTTGATTTGTTAAGAGTTTCTAGAATAATTTCTAACAGTGCCAGAAAGTCAACATTTACTGACACCACTAAAAATTGATTCAAGGTCAAATGTATGGTTAACCTAGCTGCATTTACAACAAGAGCAAGGTATTAGAAGTATTCAAAATATTAAAAAAACATTTTTATTTTATACCAATGGCATTGAAACATTTTTTTAGATTTAGCAAGTTATGGTACACTGAACTTGAGAGCCATGAAAATTATTCTTCACTGAGGATCAAACTCGGGTGGCTAGCTTTGTAGTCAGCTATGCTAACCATTAGACTATGGAAGCCCTCTTGAATATCATGAATAAACAAAGGCAATAGAAAGAGTCAGTGTAACAGCCTATCTTTTTCTTTTTTGTGTCTCTGGAATGAAATTCTAGGTAGGAATTGACATTTCTTGAGCCATAGTTTTAACTTCCTTTTTAGACACCTAGTGACTTTTAATGACTTTTAATGACATAATGCTGGTATACAAGCTTATTGGTGTAAGGTGAGGGCCACCCAGTCTCTACCACATATTCTACTGGAAATGCCATGTGCCAATGTCAAGGCTGGTTTTCATCATGGCTTTATATAGGTTTATATATTCATTTCCATTGTTATAACTCTGATGATATAGGTCTTTTTCCTTTCATAGCTCTTATATGGAACATCTAAACCTTGACTTTATAATGATGACCTTGTAGGGAAATCTTTGTCTTTTATGAATGAAGAATTATGAGTCTTTAAAAGTCCAGACATGCAGGGCCCTTAAAAAAAATAGTAAAGTGATGAATTTGTCCGCATCAGATGTAAGGGATTCATCAGATATAAAACATCCTCATGTCAAAAAACAACCTCATAAAATAATGTCCTTAGTGGAATCCTAGTATAGGCTATATGTAGATGATATCAGACGAGTATCAACATAAACTATAGACATTATACAGTCAATTGACCATTCATTAGATCAAGCCCTCTAGGATTATGTCGAATGTTATGAGGTAAAGTAATTTATCCTCAAAAAACTTTTGTTCCAACTGAGAATAATTTATTACAATATAGACATTTCATCAAGTAACTTATCCTCAAAAAACTTTTGTTCCAACTGAGAATAATTTATTACAATATAGACATTTCATCAAGTAACTTATCCTCAAAAAACTTTTGTTCCAACTGAGAATAGTTTATTACAATATAGACATTTCATCAGTCAGGATTTGTCTACTTTGGCCCTAGATTTTGGAAGAGTCAGAGGAATTAAATTTAATTTTCAACCTACAAGCATTGCCATGTGTAGTCATCTTTAAACTTTTTGGCTGTGGTCAGACACACCTTGGTATCGATTAAACCCTTTTTTTTTTCTAATTTTGATTAAATTTTATTAGGTTTTACTCCTACTGTCCCAAGTATGCAGAAAATCCGTAGTGGAGATAGCTGGCATAGTGGATAAAAATATGGGACAGTGGCTTTTTTGAATGTGGAAATTCTTGCAAACAGGTCTGCTGGGACAGATAGTTAGAAGGAATATGAGGCCAGAACACCACATGACTTTAATCTTCAACCTGAATTGTAATTGATAAGACTTATTAAGAGGATGTGATTGGTTCTGTAGGTGAGTAGTGTGTACCTGTTCCATAATGTCACACCAGGTGGCTGGATTCAAATAAGTTACAATCAACAGATTTTGTGAGAATCAATTTAAACTGTTTCTGTAATTAATGGCATATCATGTGTGTGTTATATTAGCTGTTTACCTCTTCAAAGTACCTAGTTTAAGTTCAGTTTGGATTTCTGATGTCTAATTAATCTCTGTGCAATTTATTTTTCTTCGGCAATTGAAGGATACAAGATAGGCTTTCATTACACCCTGTGTCTAACAATTTGGGTATTTTTACTACATACCTAAGGGTGTATAAAAGTATATGTTTTTGGCTTGCAGGTATACAATCTAAAAGCCAATATGCCTGAAACATCACTGCATAAAAATTTACTTATAAAATGGCCAAATTAAAAAAAATAAAAACACTGATTTAAAATAAAAATTTAGTTGTCTTTCAACAGCAGATTCATACGTTTAATTTCATGTCCTTAGAAAAATATATATTTTCAAAAGAAGTTTGAAGGGATTAAAGTTGAATGACACCAGGGAAAAGAATTGTTAAAAAACAAAAAACATGGAATAAAAAAAAATGTCAGCATAATTGAACGACAGAGTAAGAGATCAAGTCGGATGAAGTCTCTCCTGGAGTCAACTCATCACAATGTCTCAGAAAATGAAAAAGATTTTCAAGTAGTCATTTGGGATTCAAATCATGTCTACAAGATCAATACCATTGACCAAACCTTTCATTAGCTAGATTGAAAGGAATAAACGTGAATGAGAAATTTGGGATCCGCAAGAACGGAACATCATGAGTCTGTTGGGCAGCCAAACTTGGAGAATAGAACAGAATTTGGGAGCTTCCATAATATAGGGCCTTAGTGCATTGAACTGTAAGATTTTTTTAATAAAGAGAACTATTTTGACAACATATAAGCTTAAACTAGTAAGGATTTGGACACCATTTACTTCAAAATGAGGTTGGATGGATTTGGGCCACACTTGGAGGAAAATATTTGGTTGTCTAATAACTCTTTACATCAACGTCTAATTTGCTGCATGATAATAACATATCTATTCATTTCCTTTACCAGGAGTTGATTTACTTGAGGCGCAGAGGGGCCGGTTGTTTTAGCCCTTTTATAAAGTATAGGGTGGGACCCTTAGAAATGTTGATTTTAGCTATTTCCGTAATAATCATGTTTCCCTCTGAGAAAAAAAAATCGATCCTTGTTTAACTTCAAGCTTTTCTGGGAAATCAATTTTGATTGGTTGAACTTAGCTCAGTGTTTGAAACTAAAATAAAATGTTTGTCACAACTTGATAATTGTTTATGAAAATAAATTAAAAATTGAATTAAATAATCATCAAAACTTTCAAATAGCCATATTATTGTTTAGAAAAGGGATACAAAAATCTTGGCCGTGAGATATAAGCTATGGATATTCTTTAAAAAAATATGTTTTTGGTTTATCAATATCTTAAAAATTGTAGAAGTTGATACCTCTTGAGAAAAAAATTAAGAGTTTTTTTGTTACGTAAAATCAAATGCAATGAAATATGTGTGCTTTCAAAGGATACCCTTAAGCCAAAAGTAAATACTTTCATAGCCAGCAAATTGAACCAAAAGTTAGTGGACAAGGTACCTAACATTCAACAATCCAAGCAAAAAAAAATGCCCATATGCATGTGTCATAGATAGACTATAGACATATAGGATAATATAGCTGCAGAAATCAAGTCCCTTTTCAAAGTCCACACTCATTACTACTTCCTGGCAAGTCATTGGAAGCTTTAAGCTCAGCATTTGACCTTTCATTTGACCTTTCCTTTTCCATTGTCAAGACTACTTTGTAATACCAGTTGTACTGTTCTCTAAAAGCTTACTTTAATCACTCCCTGACTTGGACCACTCAGTTAATTTAATCCCTCTGCCTCTCACACAATAACTCCCAAGAAATCAAAGCGTTGCTTTTTGGGAGTCTTTGATATGATTTGCCATCACTTACAGGACCTAATCTGTGACAGGCAAATATTACGTTGGCATGTTTTCATTTAGACGAAAATGGATTAAATGCTGTGAGAAAGATTGTTTTTGATAGATTATAGTTCAAACTAATATGGTGAGAACAATTACCAAACGCCGAGAAAAAAATGGCTGTTTTCTGTAACCATTTAAATGCAAATAGTCTTGGTTAAGGCATAGGTCGGATAAACCCTACATCATAGGCCTTAAGGAACAATGCTGATCATTTCTGTGAAATCATAATATGCTATGTACAGATATACATATACAAATACAAGGATTCAGAATATGGCTTTTTTTATACTAAGGGTATCAAAAATAAATTCTTGAGATTTTTTTATAGAATGTAAGAAAGATCATTTCCCAATTGGATGAAATATGAAAAAAAAAATTATTCTAAAAATCTTAATAGGAATCTGACATGGGAAATCTGGTAGGAATATGCTTCAAAAGGGCAATTAAAGCTTTTATCAGACCAAATTTCCCATGGTTAAATCCCATAGACATTTTTAAAATGTTTTTGTTTTTCCATATTCATATTTCCATAGAAGATAAATAACATTAAAATTTATTCCGTTTTGTCCTAAGACTGCTCTTATTGTTTACCTTTAGTATAAAAATCATGTATTTGATATTCTGAATACAAGTTATACATACAGGGGGGGGGGGGGACCAAAAACTTGTTTTGAAATAAAACATTATAATTATGCAATATGTAAATTGTAACAAGAAGAATGTTTTTATTTCCGTCACATAATTTTAATCTGTATTAAATAAATGTTTGGCCACACTACTGTAACTTCTAGTTAAGTCAAGTATATTCCATTTCTTTCTAAACTTTAAGAGTTGAGTTTAAAGTTTAACCTTGGTAAGAATTTGAAAGGAGACGGAGGAAAAATCTAAACAATTTCTGAAAGTTCCCTTCAAGATTGAACTCACTTTACCTTTGTGCACATTTTATCATGTATTTATTTTCCATTTTGATTTTGCAGATGGGGAAAGAAAAACTAAATGCCAAAAATTGACGATGGTTCCAGAAACATTTATGGAATCCAATCTGCACAATTTACGCTAAAATCATGCACTTGCTTCCAGATTACTTTTTATTTCCCTTTACAAGTCCAAACACTTTGTACCATCAGTTCAAATACAAAGGTTGACAGCTAAGCCTAAACAACAGCTATGCCGTTGTGTCGAATTACATGCTTGCTGTAACACACTCAAGAATTAGGCTAAAACAGAAAACGAGTCTTAGCAGGTTTGTGGAAGTTTTTTGGAAAAAATATATCTTTAACATCCATACAAGATATACAGTAAAGAGGGGGGTGGGGTGCATAGATGTTTTTCCACAACATAGCTTGTTTGATAAAGTTTTAACTAAAGTTAAGGTTTATATATACATGGTTTTCATTAATTTATCTTAGCAGGTTTGAAGATTTTTCATGAGATAAAAGTCATTAATATAACATTAATACAGAAAAGGGGGGGCTGAATGTTCTCTTTTCACAAAAACAGCTTGATTGATAATGTTTTAAATGAAATTAAGGTTAAATGCATGATTTTCATTATTTATTTTTTACAGTCTGGGATTGATGTTTCACAGGCTATATACAACCAGATGAAATTCCTCATATCTTCTCATAAATAATCAATGAAATATATGGATATGTTTAGTTGATACATTATCAAAATCCTGCAAATAAAAAGTAGGAGAAATTTGATGCATACTTTTTTTTTAAAAAGGCACAATTGTGAATTACAAATGGCAAAGTGATACACATAATTATGACTCAATGGAGTGCTCTTTTTTTAAGCTTTGTTCCATATTTTAGCCATGCCTTTTCTTAATGAGCAAAATTATTTAAATACAACTGTAGTTCATTTAGCAGTCCATCATGAATATTCAAAAAGCACTCTAATGAGCTTTGGAATCCTATGTGATTGTATGATTGGCTTGGATATCTAATAACTAAGTACAAAAACTGAACTTCTTCCTGGTTATTTCAAATTGGATTTAACCCACGCAAAGCAGTTAGATGAACAGCTCTATGATATTATACATTTTTTTTAAATACGCAAAAGGAACTTTTTAAAATAAATAAATGTACATTGCAATGGTTAAAATTAATTTTTTTTGCATTACGCATGTATTACAGAGAAATAGGTCCCTAGGGTTATCAGTGGTACAAGACAATATGCTGTGTCAGGGTGAGCAAGAAAAGGTCCTTTTCCTGTGACACCTGCTCTTGCAATGGTCTTTTTTAATCATTAGAAAGATATGTTTTACGTAGCATACTTGCATGGCAACATCTGTCACTGAAAGTTTTGTACAGCTTGACTTACACACCGCATACTTTTACGAGTACCACTGCAAGAATTTTTGAATGAATGCGGCAGTAACATTTTGTTATTAAACAATACTTTGATTAGGGCCATGGGTCACCCAATTCTTATTCATTATGCCATTTATGGTCTATCATTTGAAGGATTTGATGTAAGAAAATCGATAGTTTTTAGGCTAATGCTTAAGTAAAGCACTTGAAAAATTATCTTCCTGTAGCCTTGAGGAAATAAAAAAAACTTGAGAGAAGAAAAGAGCTCACTCATGTGTACTGAACACCTGGCATTATCTGTAAAACACATCCAATAATTTTCCAGGAAACTACCCAACTGGTTTCAGACAACAGTTAGAACTCACGACTCGTTTAAGCACCTGGCTTGCGAGTAATTGACTCCAAAAGGTACCACACACTTCAGGATTCAAATGGGATCGTTTGAACATTAAGTAGCTTCCCCTACATTATAGCAATTGCTCATGAAATGATACATTTGTCAAAGAGTTACTGAAATCGTTTACTAAAGTATTTAATCATTGATAGAAGAAAGGGCCAGTAAATTGGATTAGGTCACTTCAGATGAACAGATTGAAATAACAACAGAAATTTTATTGAAGGCTCTAAACTCATTATGTAAATCTCTAGAATATGGAGACATTGTTCAGTATTTACGTACATGTATTATTATTGCAGTGGAACTCAAATGAATCAAAATTTGACTACCATATATACTAGAACAAAAAAAGAGAAGAGAAAAATTACATCCAATGGAGGGTATCAACATTTTAAAAAAAAACAATGCAACCCTAGCAAAAAGCAAATTGTAGAAACCTTTCAGGCTGAATTCAGCCCTGGTCTCACTACCATGGGCAGCAAACAAAACCAAAATCATTAATCCAAGCCATTGTCCTTATCATAGTCTGGCAGCTATTAGCTGACTACCTAAGGACATGATAAAACATTTATTATTATTATGAAAAAAAAGGACCAGAAATTGGATTATTTACTAAAACTTATTTTTTCTAAAATTCCAAACATAAGGGATGTATTAACAACAACGCCATATAATTCTATATGTTTCATATAATTAGATTGTATAGACATTTTAAACTATCAAGATATTCCAGTGTAATAAAATGTCTTTCTTTATATACAACATCATCATATGATTACAATATTTTGTTTCTAAACACTATAATAAGGAAGTTTTTGATTAACACATTTAACTAATCCGCTAGAACAGACTTATTTACATGATCAACAGCAAAACAAGTCATAATATTTGAACTTGGCCATAAGAGGCTTATAAGAATTAAATAAGCAACACAATTAAAGATCAAGAGACACATATTGGAGGATTTACAATATTGAATAGGTTTACAAGAGAAATAATCTAATGAAATTATGAAACAGCCAAAATACCATACTAAGGATTTATATAATAAAATGCATTAATATGTGAGTCATACTTGACTTTGGGGTGTGTCTTGGAATACTGATTGACAGATAACTTATGAGTTATGCTTAGGCCATTCCAAATTGATTAGTTGGTTAATGTATTCGGCCTTGTTTTTTCGCTATTGGAAGTTTTTAATTTGTGCTGTTATGTCAAATTTAGGCAACAGAATCAATCAAAAACCTTGTAGGCTTGTAAATGTATATTTTCAGTAAGGAATATACACCTATATAAAGAAGCTTTCATTTTGAACAATACACTCTATTTTGGGCTTTTCCGTGTGTCATTTTGAACAATACACTATATTTTGTGCTTTTCGGTGCAAATTGAAACACTTTTTTCTTGTATATATATAAAAAAACAAGTATAGTCTGTTTTACTTTGAGATGAAAAAGAAAATGAAGGTCAATTTTTGAGGACAAAATCCTTTGATCAACTAACTAATTTGGAAGGCCTTATGAAATTGGAATCAATAGCTAGTATGAACCTTGAAAAAATAAGAAATAAAACTATCCTCATGAGTTAAATATGATTGCATGCTCTGTCTGAATCCATTTTATTTGTATAATGCTATGGTCCATTAATGCGGAATGTTTTGCTTTTCATTTTAGCGTGTTACCATTTCTAAAATCATTGTAAAAACTTGTCATATGAAATGTCTACTATTATATCAAAATTGTTCATTTCATTTTGTGTGGTTTTTTTTTTTTACTATTGCTCTACTCTTGATTATGCTGCCTGGATTGCAAAATGCTTATCTTGCCATTTCAGGGAGAAAAATCCATTTTCTCAAATCCCTAACCATATTTCTTTATTACAGAATTGGTTCCGCATAACAGACCAAAAATAAAAGTAGCCTTCTTTGGAAATCTCTCTTTTTAGTTTTTTTATTAATTCTCTTTCTCTTTTGTAGAAAGTTGCCTACCAAATTACAAGGTTCGCAGCTATCACTTCCTTCATTATAAAAAGTTCTTTGATTCGGAATGTCCTAAGATTAAGCATCAATTGCAGTTCCCTTTTTATGAGTGTCTTTCATAAAGGGAATCCTACATTACATTCCCCTACAATACAAACTTTGTTCATTTCAAATGGTTCCGAGTCCTACAACTCTGTGTCTCTTTCTGTACGACCTTTTGATTGTTCATCAGGCCTATAGCTGCATCCCAAGGTCATTGACTTTCGAATACTGATCAAGATATGCTTCTCATTCCTTTTT
This sequence comes from Pharyngocirrus eroticus, assembly GCA_033118115.1. Lineage (NCBI taxonomy): Eukaryota > Metazoa > Annelida > Polychaeta > Saccocirridae > Pharyngocirrus > Pharyngocirrus eroticus. Next base: position 9,308 of record JAVSBT010462875.1, read on the forward strand.
GGTTTGACCTTGTTCCCTTTGTTGGCCATTTTTTACGTAGCCTTTGTATCTTTCCCCATTCAGTCCTCCCACTGTTTCCCTTTCTTTTGACCTAATCCAATCTCAGGTCTGTATTTTGAGTGAAATATTAACATCCTTGTTACAGCGATGCCTCTCCTGAATTCCATAGTGAGAAGTTCTAATACCCCTAGGGACTCGCTTGCCCCAATATATTGAATCCCCATTTCTTTCTTTTTTTATGCAAGTGTTGTCAGAGAAACACATATATCTATGTCTGCCTAGTTACACTACAGACTCAGCATCCATTAATCTTTTACAAAATCAAAACACATTCATTTCAAACACTGTCTAAAAATCTTTGGCTTCCAAGTGTACTAGCTAAATAAATCAAGATTATTTACAAAAAGATGAATCTTACGCAGTAAACTATGAATAACGAAATGAAATAAAGGGCAAAGTGAACTAGTAGATTGAGATATAAACCATGAGAGGCTGTCACTTTGACAATGCCTTTACACACAAGAGCAATGTCATGATATCCCATGCTATAGCAACACGTTAGAAATAGAACATGCATGTATACATTATAGAATTGCAAAGATTTGCCAGAAATAGGAAGCATCTGAACCCCCTCCCCCCCTACATTGTTGTTATCCTTTTTACCTTTTTATTTTATTCAAAATCAGTTACCATGGTTTTCAAAATGTGTTCCATGTCTGTTTTTTTCATGATGTTGTAATCATATAAGTTAATAAAAGCACTTTTTCCTTGTTTCGTATGCTGCACCCAATTTATATTGTCGACAGTCGCAAACTTTCTTTAGTGCTTATTTTGCTATAATTCCTTATCTAAATTTTTGAAATTAAACTGAAGTATTAACAAGATGTGATCCCTGAGTGGAGAATTATATTTTCATGGCTCTCAAGTGAACCATAACTGGATGAATAAAAGGCTTTGCTTGTCTACGGGTAATAGCATGTAATAAAACACTTGTCATCATTTGAAAAGAGTAGCTACGTTGGGCGGTGATGGCCTCTATCCATATAAAGGACGACATTGGAAATAATTGTATGTGCTATCCTCAGTGAATATCATTCATTAAAACAAAATCAAATTATAAGAACAAAAAAATTGGAACAGAAACCACTTTTCAATAAATGTAACACACACCAGAACATTTTATTATTTTAATTCAATGTTCTCAAAAACAAGCTCTTGCAAAAGCATGACATTTTGTAAGTAAAAGTCTCCAAAAAGTAGGATAAAACAATTCCTTATTAGAAATAGTTGCATCAAATAACCTTCCTAGAAATGAAGCCATCTTAGAAGAATGACATGAATGGAGCTTAATGATCACACTTCCCTATTACTCTTAATGCCTCTAAGTGTTCATATCTATCCAGCATTGATTTTCCATGTGTAAGGGGGGGGGGGGTAGGGGGGGAAGGGCTAGCTGTCTGTCTGTGTGTCCACTCTAATGGCAAGCATTTTGTACTTTGAATACTGCCCTCATTACAGTAGACTGACGGTGGCGTATTAACCGCACCACTGCCCCCTGGATAAGCAATCAAAGGGTAGGATTCCTACGCCTCTTATCTCCAAGGAACGCCAACAAGCAGAAAATGGACGATTTATTACATGTCAAGGAAGAGAACTCATCTGTAATTGGTCGGATAGGATGTGACTTTCACCAAACTTTGTAGGGTTAATAATGCCTATTGGTTAACATGTCTATTTGCTCTCTGTGACAAAAGTCTAACTCTCCTTTTTCTCATTTTCTATATGGGAAAGTGGAGGGATTGTTCCATGTCTTAGAGATATCTTTAATGTATTTTTTCAATAAGATACCTTTCTTAAATGTTCTTTGCCCTCAATCCCACAAAACAAAAAATAATTTCTCTCCCATTGATATAATTATATTCTAAAAAGATATCACCATTTAAAAACAGAAATAAACCACAATCTTAAAAGACCATATCTATGTGTTGATTTAATACTCATTGGCTGTTGTCAGACATACTTTTTGAATCAATTTCATCCCTTTAGTTCAAACCTCTGTGGAGTTAAATGATTGATTTATTTGGTTTGAATTTGCTTCCTGACACACTTTTTAGGGATTTCACACAATTTAAATATCGACAGTCTAGAGCAAAAATGGCCTAAGTCATTTTTTGACGTTCTTAGATAATCTAGAAAAAACGTCAATATCTTAATAGACATTTTAATCATTTAAAAGCACAATTTCTAAGAAAAATTATATCAGGATACACAAAAAGTAAAATAAAATAGTTCTAAGGATGTTTTTGGCAGACTGAAACTTTTGGGATCCTACGTTTCATTACATTTAATGACTTAGGCCATTGTACTAAAGTATCAAGAAATCCTTGAAAAAAAAAAATATCATTATGATACCTAGATAGAAAGGTGGCCAATGATATTGTGCATAGGATGGCAGTCAATTTGCCAAAAAAAATGACTTAGGCCATTTTTGCTCTAGACTGTCGATATATTTGAATGGACATATTCTCGTATTGTACTAAGACACATTTTTTAAGCCAAGGGCTTCAATTGATTTGAAGACAAAAGGGTTTAAATCGATTTAGATTGATTCCAAAAAGGTAATTCTAACCCCAGCCTTTATCTCAGTCATTGCCCCTCTGATTTTTTATGACAATCTCATGACATTCTGTACGGAAAATAAATTAAAACTTGACAGTTCTGGCATGACATTCTTCCAAATCTAAACAACTGCTTGAATAAAAAAGGGATCATTTGATTCCAAATCCTGGTTTTAACATCTAAAGATTCCTAAAAATAAAGACCTTTCTAAATATAGAACAAAGTATCCTTCCAGACAATAGTACAACAAAAGCATGACAAAGAGTCAGTGCTCGTTGGAAACTCAATTGGCCAGTGAAATAGGAGCTTTTGTAAGCCATTGTGACAAATTTATCTCTTGGTTTGATTTCTGGTCATTCTGCTCTGAATTAATGTGTTGATTTTCTCCTATTGTTTGCCAATGGCTCTAATTCCACAAATCATACTCAGTGACCTCTTTCTCTTTGAGTTACCCAAACCCAGGGCATGTACATATTTTTGTATATTGAGTATGACTAAGAAAAAAATATGGTAAAAACTCTTTTGTAGCATATTCTGACCAGATTTCCCATGTTAAATTCTCACAGAGAAAAATCATATTTCTATATACAAGCAAAATACACCATTAGTATAAAAAAATCATTTTTTTCAATATTCGGACTCCTTGAATAGTAGTAAAATTACATCAACACTAAATTTGATGATACCAATACATCACTTATATGTGTGACTCTTTTTCACTAAAAGTAATAGTGTTGATTATCAGCAAATCGAGGTAGGTTTAATTATTCAACTTTGGAACCATAGTTTTTTAAGTGGTGTAGGATTAATTATTCAACTTTGGAACAATATTTTTTTAAGAGATAATTTCCTCAGAAATTAGCTCTTAAAAAAATTTTGTTCCAAAGTTGAATAATTAATCCTACACCAGGATCTTCAATTTATTCTGGGTTTATTAATCACATTCCACAGATGGGATATTGAAAGATTGGTACCACCAGTTTTAGCGTTGATATAAATTCACTATCAAATATCACTTACAACACTATAAACATCATTATTATTTCTAACAACTCATTCATTTCCATCATCTTGTAAATGACAATCCTCCACACCAAACATCACTATTTTGTTATCAACTTATTCATGACCATCCTCCTCACCCATGCAGTTTAACTATACCTTTTCCCAGTTGTTATTTTTGATTTAACTCAAAGCATTGCATTTTATCTCATCTACCCCCCCCCCTCCTTTTTTTCCACAACCCACCCTCCTCATCCATGCAGTTTAACTAAACATTTTCCCTGTTTTTATTTCTGATTTAACTCAAAACATTGCATTTCATCAACCCGCCCCTCTCTTCTTTTTTTTTTACCACAACACAACAATAATGAAGTGACAAATCTAGTTCTCGTCTACATACAGTACTTCATTGAATGCCGCATATTTTCATATTTGTACTGACATAATCGCATGACTACCTTAATGTAATGTTGGAACCAAATTACAATCCTTTCCTCCGAGCTTCTATTAATCTGCATTTTAACAGAGTGGTTATGTCTTTGTGCCTCTATTATTAGGGCAGGGCTCTGCACTCTGCTTCATTGTTTGAGACTGCCAGTTCAATATAAGCAATGTCGCTAATACCTCATTCAGGATTTTTCATGAAATAGAGCAGCCAAAGGTCACTCTTGTAATGGCCAATAGAGGTAAATTAGACCCAAGCATTGTGAAAAAACTATCCTAATAAAATCATCTCATTTTCTTGAGGGAGAGCTAATTCTTAGAGATTTGCATGAGAAGGGCTGCAAGTGGAAGACAAATAATTAGTCCCTATAGCCCAGGCTTTGGTGCATCAACATTCATTTTTTTGAAAAAACAGCAAAACTCACATTATCCATTCATCTGACATTGTCTCTCTAAAACCAGTTAGAGGTTGCAACAGGCGTCCAAAAAGACAAAAAGTAGAGAACATTTTCAATAAAATTGTCCCATTTATACAGCTTAATAATTATGCAACCAATAATGGATGAATTTTTTTCTTGATTTTTACTGATAAATTAAGCCCTGTTTATATTGTAGATTTCTCTAGCAAAGAGTTTGCTCTGACTTGAAAGCCAGAGTCATAATCCTTTGAAAGACTTGAAGTCAATCTGTTTATATTGTCTATAAAGTTCCCAAAGCTTAAAGCTGATGAACTCGTGGCAATGCTAATAGGTCAAAAGTTAATTTCTTTGAATAAAACATTTGGTAACAGACTTCAAGAAAGACCCTTTAAAATCACAACTGTGTTTAGACTGAAATGCTTGAAAGAATGGCAACTAAAAACATGCTTTCAAGCACTCACAAAGTCAACAGTGTAAATGGGGCTTTAGTAGCACATAACGATATCTGAAACTCTTCTTTATCTTCCATTGTTCATTACATAGTATTAATTGTATTTTAGCAAAGCTTTTTCAATAGAAGAGGCCCTGTGAGGGAGTCTCATTACTGATTTGTTTTATCACTTACTCATGGCCTCCGTTAGAAATGCTCTGATAGATTAGTGACTTCTGATGACTTGCGATCAAATCCTAATTGTTACAAATGGCATTGAATTATCCATTGTAAAGGAATGAACTCATAACAATAACATTATCACTCTATCAACCTGGTTACTATGGGAAAAATTAGGGATTTTCTGAAATACTAAGAGTACTCAGGAATTGAATGAGTCTTTTTGAGTTCATATCCACCATTATTGTAAAAAATGTAAAGAAGGCAATATATAGCACTGATAATTAAAAATACAAGATCATTAAACAAAAGCGTTGTATGATAAATCTTTGATAAAAATAGACAATACCAAATAAGCATAACTTTTCAACAGTAAAGGATTAAACCTTTTGACTGATTAACAATGTTATACTCCTACTAAGAGCTTTCGATCACTACTGTCATCTTTGTCAATCTGATCTAATATGACTTTGTCCACTAGGTGGTACTGTGGACAATTACAGGTCAGATGTTAATGTAATTAATTAATTGTCCACAACACCATCTAGTGGACAAAGGTGGCAGTAGTGATCAAGAGTTCTCTGTAACTTGTAAGAGTAAATACATACTAACCAGTCAAAAGTTTAAAACCTTGACTACTGACATGAAAACTGGTTTGATTTATACACAAAACTAAGCCTATCTTTTGTTTATCGGATATCTTTCCCCTAATTTTATCTAATAGAGCTAATAATTAAAGATTGATTAGCATTTTTATGTACAGAGGTAATTGAATCCTAAATGAAAGGTCATACAAAACAGACTTATTTCTCTTTTATGCCCTATTTCTTTTTTCTGCAATTCATGCTTAGAGTTTTTAAATTATACTGGCATAGTAAATGGAGAACCAGTACGTAATTGGGGTTATTTTATCATTAGAGCAATTGTTATATAATTGCACAATAACATAATATATCATAACTTATATTTCCTTTTAAAAATATTTTGAAATGAAATCACACAAAAAATGATTTCCTAACCATAAATCATAGACATGCCTTTTCTTTGATTGACAGCTTAATTTCACTTTATTATCGAGAAAACCCTGTTTTGAAAATACTCATTAATATTGTCCAATTAATTATTAGCCATGAATGATCAGTAAATGAAGACACATGAAAAAGTAAACCTTGGAAATACTTAAGCTATCAAATTTGGATTTTTTGCAAATCTACAACACAAAACTAGAAATTAAACCTTGACTAAAGTGACCTTGACAAATATAAGAACCTTGAAACCTTGGCTGTAGTGACCTTGAAATTCCAAATTATGAGTAATATGCAACAGTATAGAAACTTGCTAAGCTTGAAATTCTACATTACAAAAGAAACTTGCTAAGCTTGAAATTCTACATTACAAAAGGTTTTAGGTGTGACCTTAACAATTAAAAACTTATAAACTTGTAAAAATCAACAAGCTTAAAAGTCTACATTATTAAAAATTCTACATCATTAAGCTAGAAAGTTTCAACCTTGACCCTAAAAATTCAAAACTTATCAAAAATATTCAACAATAGAAACTTCAACTCGAAAGTCTCCATCACTAAGCTTGAAAGCTTTAACCTTGATGTTTTGAGGTTAGACCCGTCAGGTCTTATTTTTTTCCCCTTTTCATTCTGATAGTGAACTTTTCCATTTCCTTTCTGAGATAGTATCTTAGTGATGAACATCTCTCTTTGTGGCTATGATTAGATGTCAGTAAACATTTGTGGTTGACTTTTAGGAACCATATGACTTGAATCCTTGACTAGACGTTCATCCTGTTGAAGCTTTCTGAGCCATCCAAATGAAAGCTCATGGGATTCTGGCCGGCATTGCGATAGGGGAAACACAGTCTCACTCAATAACATTATAAGCAATACCGACTCTTTCATACCATTGTGTTGGAGGAATTTTGGGGTTCTTCTCATCTCTCCCTTTTCTCGTTTAATCTCTCCATCATTTCTTTGACTGAGAGACATAAATCTGAACTGAGGCGATATGTTATCGTCTCACCAATGGATTGAGATTGGTTCTAACCAAGGGACTTGATTCAATGCCTCAAGCAAGCCTCCTAGGAATTTGTCTTTCTGCAAGAATGGCTCTACAAAATGTGTTCTTTTATTTTTTCAGAGCCAAAGTAATCAGCTTGAAAAGCACAGAGGGCAAAGACTAAACTGTAAGCCCTTAACCAGAGAACAATACAGTTGAATATATTAGCCTACATAGGTACACTTGTGTTTTTGTTTATGGCTGATTAGATTGCTTGTTTTCCCTACTTTAGCCAAAATAAGCAAAAATGTAGTAAAAAGGCATGTAAACAGGATTTTTAAAATATCTTTTTAAAGCTATGTCCCAAGGTGTCCAAATTCATCCACAACCAAGGAGATACATTTACTTTGTACTTCATTTCTTTGTATTTTCATTGTAAAAGCATTGTTTAGATAACTCCAATAACTTATTTCTGATATACGACATTTTTTCAAATTAGAATTCTTTGAAATTATAAAGGATAAAGAGTTTCCTTAAATAGTCTAAATTCAGGGATGTCTCATACTGTTTCAATATAAGACTTTTTACGGATGTCTTATGTTGGGTAGTCTCAACGTAAGACTTTTTATGGATGTCTCATGTTGAGTAGTCATAATGTAAGACTTTTCATGGATGTCTCATGACATTTTAGGGATGTCTATATTTGAGGTTGTTACAAGAATGTTTCCATTTGAAAAAACATTTCACAGTATCTTTGGTTTGAAAGGACTGAATTCCTAACTGTCTCATTGCCTTGCCTATTGCTGTACCCCCATGAAACGTAAATTTTCCCTCTCTCTTTTTTTTATGTTCTTGCATGCGTAGTGATTAAAGTTTCCTTGTAGTGGGCGAGCTCTGCAATAAATTTGATCTTGGCTGTAAAACTTCACAATGAGTGTTCGTAATCAAGTAGCAACACAAATAACAGAGTGGTTATTGGCTATACCATAATATCTTAAAGGAACTAAATCAAGTTGTCTTCCTTCAAAAAATAAGAAAGATTATCTAAGATGCTGAAAAGCTAATCCCAATAAGCTGATTAGGGTATGCTAAATCACCGCGTCTACTTAACCTTTCAAGTGTGTGGTTAGCAGTGGGACAAGCGGCCCTCTTTCTGTGGCAAAGTATTTGAGCGACCTAATCAAGGAGGGATATGCTTCTTACTCATTGTCCTAACTTGAATAAGCTACTAATCTGTCTCCATTGGATGACATCGATGAGACTCCCAAACCAATCGTTTGTATTTTGAACTTCTTTCTAAGAAATGAAAGAACTACTTCACATTGAAATAAACTCATAAACGGGGGGTGGGGGGGCAATAATTGAGCATTGTTACTTAAATAAATTCACAATTAGAATGGGAAGAGAAAAAATGCTTTCACAAACTTCAAGGGAATATTGGAATATGAATGAGTCTGGCTATTGTATAAACAGTAAATTCCAAATCAATCAAGTTACAAAAAAGGGGGGGGGGGGTTTAACCAGCAGAACAAAATCGAGTACTATCAATATAGTATACAGTTGCAAAACCAATCAGACTTCTGAAGAGTTCAATAACGATTTTCATTGAAAAAGTCTCTAAAATATCTTTGAATCCTTGGATTAAATCATCTAAGAATGGAAAAATGCTCCCCATCCCGAGCTGCCTTCAAAAGAATCTCGGTGCTTTTTAATAAATTAAGTGCCATTTCTTAGTTTAAATGATGCTTGAGTTACTTAGTGAAAAACTTCCATTTTTAATATTAATATATTTGCAAAAGTGATAGCTGATTGTTTATATAACTCCACAGTGATTCTTTTGAAAAACTCAAGAATATCTTACTCCATGATTGTCCAAACAGTGAATCACACCATCACATGTCATGAAGCTAGAAAATCAAAATTAGGACATGGAAATCAAAAGCCAATACCAAATTTCATTATAATATAATAATAGTGTGTATTCTTTTGACATACTTTTATGCTATAAAACATGAACAATATACCCATATAATAACTACAAGAATTTTCACTGCAAACCTGACTTTGCGTTTAATGAACACCCTCATCAAAAAAATGGTGGTCAAGCCATTAGTGTGACATTGACTCCATTGAAAACTGAAGGGGAAAGGTCATATGTTAAAAATGATTTCTAAATCACTTCCATCTATAATGAAAATCTACTGAAACCAGAAATTTCAGTTCTGTAAACATTGATGTTGTATGATAATATGCTTCAAATTAGTTCTGCAAATGAAAATAGTTTCAGTTCCTTGCAGAATGTTTCTTGAGTAACAAATAAAACATAGTCCAATCAGTCAGAGACCTTCCCTTTGCACCCCCTCCCCCCCCCCACACACATATACTGACAGGTACCACCCATATTTTTAGGTGCCTTATGATGTATTCTGAAGATTTAGAGATGTTCAAAGGAAAATATTACTACATGTATATATATGGGATTTGCTTTAAGTGAGAGCCCACAACAAATTCCTTGTCAATCAATACCATTTAGACAAGTAAAAAAATGTAAGAATTGCAAAAGAATCACACTATCAAATGCTGTGATTATTCAATTTTGTCAAAAACAACACATTTTTAGCCATAGCCTTAAATGTACAGTTTTCTCATATGAAGCTATCCATAATTATTAGCATAAATGTAATTGGTGCCAAGATTCATATTGACATGAATTATTCGACATTGGAACAAAAGTATTTTAACGACAAGGTACCTCTTACCTCACCAACATTTCGACCTCTAGAAAAACAATAGCCTTAAAACTAGGTGATTATGTGCGAATCTGATAGTAATGGATGACAAGATTATGATGGGATATCACCTCTTGCTGAAGACCTTTGGCATAATACAGAAAAACATCACGGATAATTTCAAATGTCCATGTATTGGCAGTTAAAAAAACACTTTGATACATTTTATGCCACTTACACACCATTTTTTTCATCTACTAATGTACCAAATGAAAATTATTATGAATATTTTAAATCTAAATGGTAGGGTAATGATATTAATAAATGTTTTTTTCATAGGATTTTTGTGGGTAAGTTTGTGGGTCATAGATCCTCCAAATCTAGATTGGTAATAATTATGATTTTTTTCATACCATGATTTGATTTTACAGAATTCTCAATGATCACTAAAAGGTTGTTATTTATTTCTTAAAAATGCATTGCAGTCCAAGTGTACAAAAAAAACAAAAAAAAAACATACTCGAGCCATTAAGGCCCATCAAGCAAGCTTATTCCCATTTTCTGTAGCACAAGCAACTGAGAGTTTTCACTCCCCCTTGACGGGATGCTAGTCTATTGCAGGTTACAAAAGTAACTTGTTAATAATGTTATTTTTGCAATATATTATATTTAGCTAGCTCTCATCTTTTGCCATGTCAAACCTCACCCATGAACTTGTAACTTTATGAACATTTTAATTACATCATAGATTATATAGTTTGTTTAGGCCAAATTAGAAGAATCTTGTATCAGGTATATAACAAATAAAAAACAAAAACACCACCTAGCTGTAAATGTACTTACTCTGTAGGTTAATTTGAATGACATTATTGTGCAACAACAGACTTGGTCTCAATAGGTCAATAAACTATGTGGTGTCAACTTGCAAACAATGTACGTTTATAATTCATTTATTGCATCCAAACAGTTGCCAAATAGACTGTTTGATAGCCCTCATTGTAATATCACTCACTTGATCCGACTATTTTCATGAATTATACAAATGTACACTGTGATTTTCAACACATTCATGGAAGCTCATGTAACAAGAAAACTGTCAAAGCTGAAATTTTATTGAATTGGTTTATTTGGCAGGAAAAAATGAAAAAATGAATTGACACCTTTGAAGCACTAAGCCGGATCCTCTATATCAAAGAATGCCTAATTATTACACACCAATCTCCTTTTTACTAGTAGTGAAAAAACAACCACTGTAAAAGAATAATTCTTCTCAAACACTGTAAAATACTAATACAGTATACAAAATCACTAGATATGATGCCATTTTATCACTTATTATAAATAATGATATATCACTACTATATAGCTACTTTTTTGACATTGTATCTATGTGAAAACAATTAACATGCATATAACACGCATTTTTCAAATTTGGATAAAATTTTATGAAATGCTGGTGCAACAGAGTCCCTATAATATGTACAACAAAAAGAAAAGTATCAAAATATCACCAACCTGAGTCTAGGTTCCTTTTACTGGAAGAGCTAAGATACATATAAACCAAGCCTTGTTGATTATAATTATCATCGACATATAACAGATCATTTCCGATCGATATTAAAATGGTAATATAATAAAGCTCAAATAAAACAGAACCTGGGCTACAACAGTGAAACCTATGTGTCCGGGTTGATATGCATAAAAAATATACATGTCACGTGTACATGTATATATAGAGAAATTATGGAAATAGGTTGCCTATTGTCCAGGATAGATTGAGTAATAATAGCAAGATTTTGATTGTTATCTTTTTTATTGTTTTTTCATAATTTAAACCAGGGTGGAAGCCCTGTGTAAAGGTCTTTATCCCTTTTTGCAGTTTGTATAGAATACAGATAGCATAAGCCAAAAGGCAATAACAATCTCATGCAGTCTCAAAACAAGATTTGGATTTAGTCTCTTGAATATGTGGGATGGGGGATAATTTGGGATTTGATTTTTTGGGATCAGGGATTTTTACTTGGGATTGTACCTCCCCCCTTTCATAAATCGAAAAAAAGAGATTTACCCTTTCATGAGGCAAGTATTGTAATATTGTAACATATCTTTAAAATTGTAATAACCCCTCGGTTTAAATCGATTTCAAATTAATTTAAACCAATTGGAAAAGGTGTATCTAACCACAGCATTTTGGTGATCGATCTCACTCATTTCCATTGCAAAGGTTTCACTGTCTGATCTTGTAGTCTAGCTCACCCTGTATTTTAAGCAAAGTCTTTGAAGGTTTTTTAATCTGTGTCTCCCTGGTTTTGGATTATAAGATTTTAAGCAACACTGTGATCACATGTAATCCTAAACCAGGTAGAATAACTACCATTATATACAAACAGGAATTTAAATTTTCTTTGAAAGGTTGAGTTGATATCACACCGGGGTGTACTCGTGTAGTCTATTGTCAACAGCTTGGAATCCTAAGCTTCAAAGAAATGTTTATGCTTAATATAAAATCAGTGAATAAAAGTTTTCTGCGACTAATCAACTTTAAGCATAATGAGCTTTCAATTTGAAGGAACATTAAGAAGTATTCAAGTTTATTTCTATTTAATGTTCTTGGCAAAGGACTACCTTTTGATATAGTCTGTCCTTTTGATAGACCGGTATACCCTACTGCATGTTATAGACTGATTTGTATCTATTTTCTTTTATCATTTAAGGGGGTATGAGGGTCTAATGGATTTATTTGATATGCACAAGCTTACGTCCAAACTTTTAATGTTTCAAAATAATATATACTATGAAAGTATTTATTCTTTCAAGACATTCTTAGCCACAAATTAATATTACTCAGTGCTTCATTTAACATGTAAAAAAGAAATCAAAAAAGTAAAATACTTTTAAAAAATCATATTTTTTTCAAACCACATCGATTATCTTAATTTTCAACAAAAACATCATATTTCAGAGCATATTTATAGTTTTAATATTGCGGGTTTTTTCATGATTTTTTTAATGTTGAATCAAGCTCAGAGAAATTTGAATGATATCAAATTGTGGCTAAGGCTGTCCTTAGGCCAAAAATATATACATTCATAGCATTATATTTTGTTGAAAATTATAATTTGGGACATACATGTATGCTAGCCAATGTCCAAAAAATCAATTAGGCCCTCATCCGGCCTTAAGGCATTAGCATTGGAACTTAATGTGAGGTGTATAAACTGTATAGCTTTTGTAACGATCAAGGCTAAAGAAATCACACATAAATTCAATGAGTAATATAGAAAATTAGATTTTGATTGCTTTTTGACATTTGTACCTAGCGCTTTCATTGTGTTTATAGGTGTATGGTATACTAGTTTATAATGTTCATTTCCAGACATACAAATCAACAAGTTGTGAATTGATTTAATGTAGACTTTGAAAAGAAACAGGAATAAAACGTTTGATTAAAAGTAAGGCATTCTTTAAGACATGATAAATGTTGCTTTTGAATTCATTGATTTGACAGGATAGGTTATAGGAGATTGATTGAAAAAAAAATGTTGGAACTAACTGCCTGGAGCAAATTTTTAAAAAACCCAAGTATTTAGGCTATTTCAAATTAAATATTTGGTCAATGAATGCTGCAAGGCCATTATATTATGCCATTGATAATTTTTCAAAATTTTGCTTTTATGTCACAAAATCAAAAAAACTGTAGGCTTGTAAATATATGTTTTTGGTCAGAAATATTCAACGTAAAACAGTTTTTTGTGCAATAGCCTACAAGATAATTGTCTGATAGTTGTGTGAGGGGAGGGGAGGGGTTCCTTGGGAATTGGGATTTGGCCTTTTTAATTGTTTGGGACTTGGGATTTTCAGATTTA
>JAVSBT010462986.1:0-22992 GCA_033118115.1 Pharyngocirrus eroticus
TTAAGAGAAATTTACCTTTCAATGATAAGGATAGGTACACAATGAAGAGCTGAAACCAAAAATATATACGTTAACTAATCAAAAACGGTATTGAAGTAGCAAATGAGCTCCAAACTCAAATTGTTGGTAACAAAGTTGAAACTGTTCCGCTGCCTTAGTTGGTAAATTATCGTAGATTATAACATTCAGGATCATGAAATAGACAATTATATATACATGTACATGTATTTCCCTTCGTATTGCAAGATGGATTCTTTTTATGGAAATGCTGCCACACTGCAAAATGTGATAATTCCAGACCCTTATTCTGGATATGTGATAGGCAGGGAACTTTTAAAGAGGTGACTATTGGCCTTTTCATATAGGCTACATTGCTGGCAGGGTTGTTATAGCATTTTTTACATCATTATCCAGTGGAATTTTCCCAGAGACCACCACACAATATAATTATTTTGTATGTCTATATCTCAAAATATAACAAAATTATGACTGTTTGAAGTGACAAAAGTAGGCTGAAAATTGTTAGGTTTCAAAATGACCAGGCGACCAAAGGAGGTAAACTTTTTTCTGAAAAAAGGCCTGGTTAATACGAAAAGAGACGATCTATATATAGTTGTGTGTCTGATAAATCCAAGAGGGCTGGGTGCACTTATTAACGTTTAGTTTTGTTCGTTTTTGCTATTGAAGTGTAAAATGTCACGTTAATAAAAAAATACTGTGCAAAATGGCTGATCTTCACAGATAATTTTATCACTTCAAATAGCCATATTTTCATTTGGAAAAACAATATGAAAATTCTAGGTGTCCCTACTAAAGCTACATACATGGCCAGAAAGATGGTATGGTTTTTTATCCCAAAAGTTGATGCCAAACATTCATTATCGTATAAAAATATATATTTGTTTCCCTTTTAGAATAAATAAGGATGGAAATTTGAAGGAGTTTTCTAAGAATCATCAATATTGGATAGATAGAACCCAACCCGTAAGAAAAACATTAAATATTCTATCAGAAACCTAAGGCTTAGATTTTCAAAGGGGGGTATAAGATATAATTTTTCGCATTAAAGAATTAATTCATTGCTGTTTTGAATTTTCAATGGCTCCTAATTTATACACATATACATCCATTTCCAACTGATGATTTATAAAAAATATAGTAAAACAATAACTCCGAAAATCATGTTGCTTTATTCACTTTCAAGACAAATACATGTTGTTTAATTTTTGACAATCTTTCGACGTCATCTTCACAAGTTGTTAACTTTGTATACCTTATTCAGACAATATTTCCTAATATGATCTAATATCTATTAGCTGATCATATCAGTAGTCTGGATCTATTGATACATTCTTTGAAAATTGTTTCTTATGTACTAATAAAGAATGATTTCACAATAAAATGAATTATTCCTATTGTCTTTCAGAGCTTTTATATTGAAGACTAGACACATTTTCAAGTCCTTATTGTTTTGAAATTCATTGACATATTTTAAATTACAAAAAGGAATATTTTCTGAATTGGTCATAGCTTTCAAGCCTCATGTGAAATGTTGATTCTTTCCCACAGTTGTCCATTGTGTTACATACTTAGTAGATTGTTTCGGACTGTAAATGTTCCATTATTTTTCTTCAATGGCATCTTATTCTATCATCATAATGTGATAAGACATGATACATAACAATAACTATGTAGAATAATGATATTTTTCTCCTTTTAGATTGCTGAATTCATTCAATTTGCTACTGGTGTCACTCTTCAACATAAGAGGGAATTTTGTAGTCCTGACACCAAAAATAAAACTGACTGTGTGACTTTTTATGAAAGTATCACTCCATTTAAATGTGTAAGAATTTATTTTTATTTTATTCATTCACAATTATAATTATGATGGGGCTATCAGAAAACCTACAAGCTTTTGTTATGAGTATCCTAAAAGGGATAATGTAACTTTTTCACAAACTATCTCAGGCTATCAAAGTCCTCTGCCTATACTAAAATAAGGGCAGAGTCAGTAGATTTTTTCCCTTAAAGATACATACAGACACAATGCTTTTGATTAGTACAATGTGAGAGAGAACATTGTCTTCTATAAACAGTACATCTAATGATCTTGTATCTGCTTCTTTTCTAAAGTGAAGCTGAACTGACATTTTCTGTTTTGTTGTAAACAAACAAAGGGAAACTGTGCAATAAAAATGTTTTCTTTAGAAAATCCCTTGTAGCGAAGTGAATCAGATCGAAATGTTTCAGATTTTTTCTTAACAAATCTTTTTAATAGAAATTTAAAGAGAAGAAACCATCCATATTTGTTGCAGTAAAGACATTTGAAAAACGTCACGGTTTAGGTAAGAAAGAAAAAATTAATATACCCTAATTCAAAGTTTTACAAATCTATTTATTATGATTTTTTTTTTTTTTTGGTCTATAAAATAATTATTTCAACTCCTTTATTTTCTTAAAAATCAAAAATGCTTCAAAATTAAAAACTGACGATGGGTATAAAAGCATCTTTTGAGTTCTCTGATTTTGATTTCAGCAAGGCTAGTCAAACTTACATGGGGGAAAGAAGCTGAGACAGTAGGATTTTTCAGTGATGCTGAAGATGTTTCCCTTCCAACGATCAATACTCATTTGAAAAATATTGAAATGGGAGGTAAGACTACAAATAAATGTCAAAGTTGCCTAGAAAATGAGAAGAACAATTTCTCATGCTTGGTAATCTGTTATCATTATTTTTTCAAATTTAGGATATCTTTGCAATATTCTGTAAGTAGCTTGCTTATGATTATGACATCATAATATTATGTCACTCTAAGTAAATCTTGATTAATGTTACTGACACACAGCCTGTGATTGGTGTTATTTAGATATAAATGATTTACAAAACAATGTCTATTAGCAAATAGGCTATTGTTTCCAAGATCCATGCATGAAGAAGGAATTATTCAACTTATGAACAAGAGTTTAGAGATAATTATCTTACCTCGTGACTTTTCTAAACTTTTGTTCCAATGTTGAATAATTCATTCTTCATCAAAATGTCTCTTTTTAAATTGGCAAATGTGTTATTGGTTCCAAGATTCAAACGTAGAATAAATTATTCAACTTTGGAACATAATTTTTTGAGATAATTTCTTTATACCTCATACAACATTTCTGTATTTTTTAAAGTTATTTTATTCTTTGGTATTTGTGTTTCTTTTTAAATTGATACAATAAATCCTTTCTAATTTTAGGACAGTGCAATAAATTAGAATTTGTTTTAAAATACTTTCAACAATTGAACCCTTGCCCTGATTGGGTTGTGTTTGCTGATGATAATACACTTATAAGGTAACAGATATTAATAACATTTGATAAATTGTTGTAAACAGACTTCAAAATACATTGTATTTTGAATGATAGAAACACAGGCAGCAGCTTGCAGATAACAGAAGCAAAAAGTATAGGCTTTCAACTCTATACTTAGGCCATTCCAAGTTTATTAGTTGGTCGATGGATGCAACCGTCCATTTTTTCACGATTGACAATTCATATTTTTCAAAATTTTGCTTTTATCTCAATACAAAGGTAGGCAATAAAATTAATCAAAAACTTTGTTGTCTTGTTTGCACACATTTTTGGCTAGAAATAGAGAATAATTAAGAGGATATTTGCACAACAAAAGATATTCAGCCAGCCCAGGCCAATTTGTAATGCCAAAAAAAACATCAACCAATGAATCAATTTTGAATGGCCTTACAAAATTTATATCACAAGAGAAATCTTAGTAAGTGAAGAGATATCTTAGTAAGTGAAGAGATATCTTAGTAAGTGAAGAGAATTCTTCATAAGGCTATCAATTAAGAAAGATAGGAAATGACAAGTCACTCTAATATTTAAGAATATTTTTCAACTCAGAAAGAAACATTATCATAACGATGTTATTTTCTTATTTCACACCTGGTAACCTCATTATTGAATTTTTAGAAAGTTCATTAGCAAATAAATTCTCAACTTATCCGGTTTCTTGTTTTTGGTTGTAAGTTTTGACTAATCATCATTAACAATATTTAATTTGTAGCATTACAAGACTTGAGCATCTTTTGGCCTGCTATGATGAAAATTATCCAATCCTTTTGGGAGAGCGTTATACCTTAAATGCTTTAGATCTTAGTGGAATTGACTACATCAGCGGAGGACCAGGGTAGGTATACCGCGTACCGAGACAGCAGACCAGTGGTGAAGTGGTTATATAATGAGCTGAAGTTCAATGAATTTCTGGACATTAGAACCAAAGAATTTTCAAAGCAGACTTTCCATGTTAAAGAATTAAAAAAAGATATTTCCCTTTTTTCATTTTCTTCAGAACTGAAGTAATTCTTCATATAACTTTATTTCTCAAATAGAATAAGATGCAGAAAAGTCGATGTTTACAATTAATTAAGTTTCATCAACAATGGTATTTTTAAGAACCAATTTAAAATTGAAATGGTGACCAGAAACAGTTTTAAATTAAAATATGTTGTTGTTAAGCACTATTTATTTGATCTGCAGGTTAAGAGACAAAAGCTTATTCCTTGAATTTTTAGAAAATGATATGTCATCTATACCACAAAAACTTTTTTTCAGAATCGTTTTCAACAAAGCTGCCATCAATAAGATCAATGATTCTCCAATACATTTATGTCCAAGAGATGAAAGAATGCCTGATGATGTGGCTGCAGCTAAAGCTGCGAAAAGATTACAAATTCCAATTATTGGCAGTCCTCTCTTTCATCAAGTAAGTTATCATTTTGAGGATTATATTAATAATTGCCATTCAATGTCTCTATTGGACCAAAAGGCTAGTTTTAAGAACTTGAAATCCAGGTTCAGGGACTGTAGAATTCGTTGCCCATTCCTTGACAACGACCATGTCTAAATATCCAAAAATGGAAGAGTGGGAATGACACCTGCAACTCCCCCCCCCCCCCCGACTATGGAGCACCAATGATCCATGTCCATAAGGCATAGAGGATTTACGATAATCCTACACCTCTACCATAATTGCCTGCTCTTTTATTATTTACAGTTTTACATTATTAACTCAATCTCAAATTCAATATTATATAGTAATACATTGATAACATTCATAAAACAATATTAGTTTCATTTTTTTCTTTGTTTTTCAGTATGTACCTGAATTTTATTCCTCTCAAATTCTACAACACCAGATTCCAATAGCTTTTCACCCTTGGGGAGGGGATAAGTCAGCAAATCCAATACTCATATATTACAACTACTTGGTAGACGATAAAAAAAATATAAATGTAAGTGAAATGATAGAAAAAATTTCACAAAACACATCAAGGAAAAATTAATATCCTTTTCTGGGCCAGTGGTGATAAGTCATCCAGCAACATTAGACATTGAGGGCTTCCATGGTGTGAGCATAGCTGATCATCAAGCCGGTGTCCAGGGTTCAATCCACGAGCAAGATTTTATTTTTTCATGGGTCTCAAATTCAGTGAACCAAAAACTGGCTAAATAAATGCATTTGGGGTGTTGTTGCTTGTCTATGAGTGATAGCACATAAAAGAACATTTGTCATCTTTCTACAAAGAGCAGCTTGGTTAGCAGCGGTGACAGTCTTCTAACAATCCCATGGGTTACTCAAGTTTGGTTGTCCAGAGCAAAAGCTGTTGCCAAGTGTACCAAGTACTTTGTCTCAGGATGCCTTCCAAGATAAAAAAAATGAACTTCTTAAAACAGTTATTACTTTATCATCATAGTTGCTTTATTTTTGTATGAATTAGATGTTCAAGAATATGTTGTAAAGTGAAACCACTCTGTCACAATTCCATGTCACATATTTGATTTTATTGTTTGAAAAAAAAATCTGCATAAATTATCATTTATGTGTGATTGGTGTATTAGAACTGAATGACATAGTATTGAACTATAAAGAATTATCAATCAAAATCTAAAACTGACAGAAAGGTCTTCTTTTCAAGAGACAAAAAGGATAAATGTTCACAGCGGGGCAAATAGATTGCATCATTCCATTGTAAATTACCATTAAAATAATCATGAATGTAAGGCACTTTGTTCACATGAAGAAGTCTTCTAATATCATTTTAAGTCTTAGAATCTCATATATTATAAAGAAGACGTCTTATATTTATTCATTTTATATCATGTTTATGCCTATCAAATAAACTTCTAAGTTCAATTCAACTGTGCATCGGTTTACTGTTTGATGAAAGAGATATGAAATCCTTAAAAATATTAAGGAACACTTTTGAAATATGAATATATATATTTGGATACATTTTACATGTACTTAAATTTGAGTCATTTACAAAGTATTTTATCTTATTTTAGTCACTATTTTTTAGTATGTTTGCAAAGGTCCTGCAAGTGTTTCCTGGCCTTTTTTTTAAAGCTTTATATATAGTTTTCAAAAATTATAATGGCTAAGCTGTACTCATTTTTTGACCATACAAATGAAATTTAAAAGAAGAAAAGATCGATATTAAATACATTATTTCTTGATGTGTTATATTTTATAATTCTTTGTATCACAAATGTGTAGTATGGAGACCATGATATTGCTGATATATGTCTGATGTTAGATAATGGAAGTTATGATTTAGAAATGCATCAACTTACAGAGAACCAACTAAGGGTTATCATTTGCTTGTATAATGCTTCTATCCACATGTATCACAACATGCTAAAGACTTTCCATTCCACTACTGTAACATAATTATGAGTGTGTGTCATGTATAGTAGGTAATTTCTCTTATGAGCATGTTATTGAAATAGGTATTAACACTTCCTTCCACCTATATTTTTTTCTTCTTGTTTTCTCGCTTGCAGGGCAACACATTTATAAACAACTGATTTTTTTTTAAAGAATAGAAGTTTTTTATTAAAAGTAAAAAAGATATAATGTTGTAATTTTGCATAGTTAAAGCATATCGACAGAGCGAAAATTGCCAACCTCTCTATTTATTTATTTTTCTAGGATTTCTGGGTACTTTAGTGCAGTTGCCTTAGTCAATGAATTTAATCAAACCATAGTCCCCTAAAGTAGTCTCCCCAAAACATCCTTAGCATATTTTATTTGACATTTTGTGTACCCTGATGTTATCTTTCATAGAAATGGTCCTCCTAAATGATTAAAATGTCAAAAATAAAACTAAACAATTTTCGTCATTTATATTTCAAAACCTCAAAAAGTGACGTTGGCAATTTTCCCTCAGGCCTGTCCATATCATAATCATTGATATGTCTCTGAGTATAAGCAAGTGGTACATGTACCAAAAGCTAAATGGATATCTTTTAACAAATTGAGCATATGAGCCTCTGTAACACTTGTCATGGCCCACTTCAAGGCAATGCTAGGTGTGACCCACTGTGAACACTTGTATCATTCCAGGTCGTCAGAGTTGGAACTGCTCCGAGTTGCTTTATTCAACAGAGGGTGTTTTGACAAATAGAATGTGTGAATTGTCTCCCTAAAATAAAATAAAAACAAAAACAATTTTTATTTTCAAGCATAGTCAACACAAAATGATAAAAATACTTTTGAATTTCAAAAAACAAAGGTGTTGGATTCTGAGTACATCTTTTTACCAACCAATAACTGTATCTTCTCTATAGTAGTTCATGATTTTATCAGCTTCAAGTATAATAAGCAACAATGACTTATTTAAGTTTACCATTAATAGCCTTTTATTTCAATAGTTTCTGAGTGCTTTGAGAGAACAATGAAAATAATCTCTGTGCATTTGATGCCTAATAACTTACCTCTCCCTTTTCTAAAATTTTTAGTTTCAAATCTTTTGAAATTTCCCCAATACATTCCAGCTCTGCTTCGGAAAACGTATCTTTGGGAAATGGTAATTCAACTTGTTCTGGATCTTCTAAAAATTTGCTGCAAAAAACACAAAGAAAATGATGGAGGATTTGGTTTTGACTTTCGCTCAATCGCCAAGGTAGAATAAAGGTGACCCGATTGTACAACTACACTTAAAGGTCATCCATCAGGATAAACCAAAGTAAAAGGCAGTAAAAGATCAGACACAAAGGTCTGTTATACATATCTGAGATTTATTTGTTTACTCCGCTTTCAAAAATGTATCTTGTCCTTCATAATTGTGTGTGAATAGATTCTATTCAAAACTGAATACTAGTATAATCATGAGTGTCTATCTTGAGCAAAATGAGGTCCTATTTGTTTTATTTCAATAATATACATATATCTTCCTATTTTTGATGATCTGAAGTTTCATAGCTTCTCTACCTGAGTAATCCTTTGAAGGTATTCCTGATTTCTGACATTTCATCCTCTATTTCATCCTCTATGACTAGTGGTTTTTCTGTTTGTGTCACTGCAGTGGCATCCCCTGGTTGAAGACACGGTGTTTAAAAAAAGTTATAACAGTCTAGTCAGAGTTTTAATTATAGAAATAGTTAACAAATTATTCAAAATACATAATAGCCAAGAAAAAAGTTGAAAGTAGCAACTGTAAGATTGCATTAAAGGAAAATAAATGTGGACAATTCACCAAATAGTTATACAGATCACTAAAGATGAATATTTGGCTGGAAATACTTTTATAATTAAAGAAATCCATATAATTATGCAATCATAAGCTTACCACCACCTCTGCGAGCAAACATTTTTTGGCACATTACTTTCTCAGTTGCTTTAAACTGTTTTTCTTTCCTAGGAACAAGAAGAAAGAGGAATGTTAAATTAATTTTATCAACCTAGCACTAAATGTAATTGTGACATTTAAGTTTCTCAAAAGAAATCTTGTTAAAACAATTCTTTAATAATGAATTTCCGGGTACCAAAAATATAAAAACAATAGATATAAGAAGAAATTCATTAACTTTTGTTTAACCTGCAGATCAAATAAATGGTCATTGGTGCTCAATAACAACAAAATAAACAATTTTTCTCGTCAACATTTCAATTCTAATTTGGTTTTTAAAATATCATTGTCATTGCTAATGAAATATGTTGCAAACGTCAGCTTTTAGACTACTATCTAAGACAAAAAAATATCACTTAAGATATCACTAAACATGCTAATCTTAAAAGTGTTCTGATATTCATCTCATTTTTTAGCTTGATATTTATTAAACTTACACTTCTAAATCTCTGAGTTCTCTGTTGATGTCCTTGTCATTTGGTTTGATTGCTTGAGCTCTGCTAAATTCTTTGAATGCTCTTTTGAACTGGCCTTGTTGTTTAAATGCCTAGTTGGGAAAACAAAATATTTTCTCAAAATCATCCAAATTTCCCAATCAACACCCACTGGACATTTTTAACTTATTGAAATTCACAGAGATACTGAGATACATCTACCATTGACATAGCTTAACATTTTATTTTTGATTCCTTTGTGTTTACTATATTTATCTAAATTTCCTCACCCACATATACATGTTAAACTCAAATGCATTATTAGACCTTTTCTTTTATGTTCTGTAGGCCGTAGACTAACTGAAATTAAGGTGTCATTTTGCTGTTTTTTAGTTCTCTATTGCACAGTAACACTTTACAAAATCATCAATTACTAGGTAAATTTGCTTTTATTGGAAGTTCTATGATTTTGGCAATAGCAAAACAAACACAGACAATAAGACACTTACCCTCCCTCTCAAGTAGAGTGCTTTTGGATTTTTGCTGTCTATTTCAAGGGCTTTTGCGGTCCACGTCAAAGCTCTTCCAGACTCGCATAGATGCACTGAACACAAGGAAATATTAAGGTATAATTTTAACAGAATTCTCTGTTGTTCTTTTTCGTCGTCTTCGTCTTTTAAACGGGCTTCTTCAAGGGCTTGAATAGCCTGTCGGATGAAGTAATAAGTTATACAAGAACATTAATGAATTGCAAAAAAAGTACAAAAAAATACAATACAGATCATTATGGGCTGTTGTCAAAATGTTGTAAAAAAAATGTACCTTGGTTATCCTGTGAGAAAATCCCACACATGATTGCTACAGAGTATTTGAGTAAATCAAGAGTTTTTTCCTAAAATAAATGTAATTTCTTCTCATTACATACTATTATGTCATACCAATTAGCACCACAATATTTCTAGCTAGACTGTCTGTCTAGTATGATGAATACCTGTACCTGTCCAGTATTTGCAAATTTTCGTTAACTACAACAACATCAGGCAATAATAATGTCAAATTGTCAGCTGGAACTGGTACTATCAAAAAATAAACTGTTCATCATATTTCTCTAGTCCCGGTCCTGAAAATACTCACCTTGTCATACCTGAAGGAAGCCGGCCTATACTTCCCTTCTTTGAATAGCTCACTGCCTTCCTGAAAATGTTGAAAACAAATATATCTTCAAAAGAGCAAACAGTCATTCATGGAACAGGGTGCCATATCTTAGTCATGTTCAAACACAGCTTCTTAAAACAAGACCCTATAGTTATAAATTTCTGACTGAATCGGCTGTATGGTATCATTAGTTTCTAAGTTAAATACATACAGATACTCACACTTTTTTTCACTTCTGCTGCCCTCTTAACAATTTTAAAGTCAATTTCTTTCCTTTCTTTCTACAAAAAAAAAGGAGAGATAAAAACGATATAACAATTTGCACAAGTATAATCAAATTTAAATGCCATCCCATAAACAAATCAAAACATGAATATTCTTACCCGTGTACATGAGTAAAACTCATCTACTCCTGCTTGGTCTACAAACTTGATCAATTCAACTTCAAACATCACTGGAAAAAAACATACATGTAAAGAAAAAATCAGAGTCAGGACTTCAAAATGTAATTTACCAACAAACCAAATATTAAGGAACAAGTTGGTGATCTTTTCTTTCTCATTAATATTATTGAGTCCAATCAGGTGGTCACAAAAAAACTAGATTCAGTGACAATATGTGTCAATACAAGTAGGGGGCAGAACCTTTGACAAGTAAACAAGGATTCAAAATATTAAAGACATGTTAGTGAAAATATGATTGGTTCCAAGATCCATGATAAGACAAACTATTCTACACTGAAACGAATAGTGTGACTGTGTAGCATTATCAACCCGCACTGGAAATTGAATAATCTGGTTGTATAATAATAATACAACAACGTCAAATGACCATTCATGTGACCAAGCCTTCTTGAGGAAATCTACTCCTAACTTTTGGTTCCAATGTAGAGTAATTCTTCTAATGATCATCAAAAACATGATACTTCGACTTACAAGTTGCTTTCTCTGGTATTCTTGGTTTGCAGCCTAATTCCCCATATGCATATTTTGGTGCAAGGATGATTCTAGCTAATTCATTCTTTCTCATGGATTGGACAGCTACGTCTAATCCAACCAACATCTCACCTACAACATTCACAATATGAAAGGAACTTACACAATTTCATAAACTGTACAACATCTTAGAGGGACTTATTCTTTTTCTTTAATTTTACATTAAAATAATGCTAGCTTTCATTAAGTTATATGGTAAAACAAGCAGCTTTGCTTCTCAAAACAATCGTCACAACTTGATCATGTGTGCCTTTGTATGTACAGATTTACGGCAAAGATCGTGGAAAGATGGAGTTATATGTTTTACTTACCACACCCTAATTTAGCTGTAATTGGCATTTTCCGTAACCTTGTCGAGTCATTGGGCTCATCTGCATATTCTAAGTATTGATTGTAGTGAACTGTAAGAAATCAATGTTTAGACATTTACCTTTAGTATAAATCACAGAGTTGGGTGGGGAAATCTTTTAAATTTAAAAAAATGTAAGAACATTGTAAGGGTAAAACAGCTGTCAATCTTGGGATTAAACCTTTTGATTTTTTCAAATTTTTGCCATGTCTGTGTTAAACACATTACCACCAGGTATTGTAGTCAATAAATTCAAATTCAAAATCCGTAGATGCTAAATCGATCCTTTATAAAAAATCAAGACACATTGGAAATTTGTCAGATAGCTGTGTGTGCCTTACTCTTACATCTCCAAAAAGATCAAACCATAGATTCTACATACTTGTGACTCTTGCCCCTGGTGGTGGTGTATCTCCTGTTCCCTTTGAGAGAATTTTTTTCATGACTCCCCCATCTTTTTCCAGTGACAAGTCTTCCATGGTTCTCACAAGTCTTTCAAATGGCGATGCAGTGTCATCTTCATCAGATTCTTCGTCACTGTCTTGTACTCCTTGTGAGGCTAGGCTGAGATACTGTAGGCTGTCTTTTTCGAAATACGTCCTCTCATTGCATTCACCACAAGGGGCAGCTAATGTCAATGGGAAAAACAACATTTTACATATACATATATATATACCATGCTTGCCTGAATAATTTGATAAATTCTTAAGAAAGTTTGATGAAATTTGAGACTGAACTTCCTAAAACCTTATGAAGTTAACATTTCTAATATATTTCTTTCAGTTTCACTATCTATAAATAAGGCCATTCAAAATTGATTAGCACAGTTGGTCAATGGATTTTTTGGCATTAGATTTTTGTTGATCTCAATGTAACTTAAGCTAAATTCGGTCTTTTATGTCAAAACAACGAAAAGCAGCGTGGTGTTTGGCTTTGCATGGAGTATGCACAAATATCTGTTATTGTGCAAATACCCTCTTTCTGACACTCTATTTACTAACCGAAAAAGTATGTAAAAAAATGGTCTAAACGGTGCAGGCACTTTAAGTTTTTATTTAAAAGACATTACTGTCAGTGTTACAGGACTCGACTGTCGGACAGTTGCATTAGATATGTGAGCCTTCCATTTCAGTCTTAAGACTTAACTCACCCTCTTCCTCTGCAATTTCAAACATTGCCCCATCTCCTTTTGGATCCCTTAAATCATTTAAATCAATTCCAGTTCCAGTAAGTCTTACAACATTTTCGTCCTAAAAGACATAATCATTGCCGACATTATGTTTAGAATGTTATCATCAATATAATTATCTTGTTTGCTAAAAATACTAAATTAGTAAATAGCCTACACAGCCGAAAGTGCTTAGTGGAAATTGTTATGTCAAAGTAGTATAATTAAGGTAATAGACTCGTCAAATATTTATTACATACAGCACATTCTTTCAAATCACTATTTGTTGCCATCTTGTCAATATTTCAGTTCCAGTTTCACTTTCCGAGAGGAATAACACAGCATGGCATAATACCGGAAGTTCTAAGGCACCCAAAATATAACGGTGAGGTGAGGCAACATCTTTCGGGAATTTAGCAGACAGTTATTTCCTGTTGGTAGCTAAGCCTCAAAGAAAACATCTGTCAAAATTATACTAGCAAGTAGCATTATGGATGTATGTAGCTATAGGATTGACAGTGACACTGTAACAAGAACAAGCCAATTTGACAAATCATAATTGATACGCTGATGATTTTGCTCTCGGTAAGGCAAAGTATCTTTGCCTAGCCCTAGGACTATGCATGCTGTCTTACTCTTACTCTAGGTCAGTTAGTGAAGTTAGTGTTTATTCAACTTTCATGTCAAGTCTGAAGACTTTGTGGAGTTTGTCGTTTTGTTCTTGATTGTGAAATGTCTTGAGATCATAACTGCCTACATAAAAGATGTGTATTAATTTGAATTTAGCAAAACACTTTTCCTTGATTTCCCAAAGCAGTCATTACAATGTATTTGTACTATGCCTTCTTGTCACCATATATATTGTCAACCAGCTTGACAGGTAAGTATCATTACATTTATCTTATGGAGCCTTTTCAATTTTTAACATCCTCTGACTTATGCAAATTTGATAGAAAATGCAGCTAAACTTTTAATATTTCGAATAAGATTTAATCGAGAGAGACAACCAAATCGTTCAGCTCAGTTGTTGATTCAATCATAAGAATTTTTTAAGATTTTTTTTTAACATGAGGGGTCAGATGTTCTGAAACAAAAAGTGACATAAATGACATTTTGGTACCACATCAGTGAAATTATGAAGGGCCCCATGGAAGACCAGTCATGCTGAATGGGTGCCCTCCTTAAAGTTAAAGAACAAAAATAGATATATCTGTCAGTCAAAATATCTACATATCATAGTACAGAATGTATTGTGAAATTATTTATCTATATTGAAAAGTCAGTCATAATATTAGAAAATGAGAGTAAGAGTTAGCTTAGAATGAAAAATTTATATGTGTTCTGAATGTTCTTACTTTTACATAGATATGTCCTTGTGGCTATGTATTCAAGTATGGCCTCAGATTTAAAAATTGGGAGCAGAAAATGTGCTTATGACATATCACTGAAAAAAGAAAATCCAGAATCAACATTTGGAAATTATAGCAACTTAATGAATGTGTCATACCATACACTTAATGAGGATCAAATGGAATGTATAAACACTGAGTAGGTTGAATTTTGTTTAATACATCTGTATATAGAAAGAGGGAAAAGAAAATGTTATAATAATTTCTTATTTTGAGATCATTGACCTTTAGAATATGCAATATATGTAAAGTAGTTTGAAATGGCTAGCTTCAGTTCAAGGCTTCTCATGCGTGTAAATGTTAGTTTTTGCATTTTATTCAGTCTGATAAATGAGATGGGGAATACATTTTAAATGTCCCCCCAAATCCATTGCCAACTGATAACTTGTAAAATAAAGTAAAACAATAACTCAATACATCAAGTTGCTTGATTTTTTTTCAAGACAAGACAAAGTATAAATGCCTTATGGCTGTATATGTTGTTGAATTTCGATGTCAATAATATCAGAACACTGATCTTATGATGACATCGAAAGATAATCAAAAATTTGAAAATTGAAAATTAATCAAGCAACTTGATTCTTTGAGTTATTATTTTACTGTAAAATAACCCTCTCCTTCCACCCCTTTAATAAATAAAACTAAAACTCCATTAGCCACTTGGGCATGATTTCCCACTTTTCTTTTTTGTATTTAGCTGTGAAGTTCCTTATAATGAAAGCGTTGTCCCAAAGTGTAAATGGCAGTACACTGGTAGTGGATTTGAATATCAGCTTCTTGCAGGGCCGCTATTTCTTGCCATATTCAGTATTAGTGGCCTTCCTTTGGGTAAGAAAATACTTTCATCAAATTTATAGGAGGAATATCGATCTATTTCTAAGAATGATTTTTATCAACAATGGGAGTATTTATATACTTATGAATAAAAATGACCATTGTGAACTTAGCATGTTCAGTAATTCAATTGGTAAAAATATTGACTGGATATGACTTTTTTCTGACAGGCTTCATGGCTGATTCCAGGAAAGTCAATAGAACCCATGCTATCATTGGAATGCTTATCACTTGGAGTTGTATGACAATTCTTTGTGGATTCTCAAAAACCTACTGGCATATAGCTGTTACAAGGATAGGATTAGCTATTTCGTAAGTGACAAGTCCATTTCAGATATTTTAATTTGTATCATTATGTTCAAGAAGCCTAGATACGAGCATGATCTAGCATAAATCAAAGGTCTATCTACCATTCACAAAAAAAGTGACTTTAAAATTTGACCTTCAGGGAATAATTTACCTTGATTTGCATAGCAGTTTGCTACACAAAATTGACAAACTGCTATACAAATTTCACCAAATTTAACATTGCAGAGATACAAACTGCTATACAAAATCCTAAAAGTGCTAATCAAATGTGAGTCACTAAATTATTCCCTGACCTTACAAGTTACATTATACTACATATTTTATGAACTGTTCATATACAAGAATAATTTTATAAACTGTCAGACACACATCTTTTCTAAGTACTACACTCTCTTCTTTTTGCTATGATCTCCCCTTGTATCAACATTTACCCTTCTGCATTAAGCCCTCGATTTAAGAGTTTATCTAACAATAATTGAGCTCAAATGTTGATTTTAAAAGCTAATGACATTTATGAAGTTTTTGGTCTTCACATTTTCTCTAAAATGTCAGACCCTATTTGTTATTTTAAAATTTCTGATCTTTACGTATGGCACCCATTCACCATGGTTGGTCTTTCATTGCACCAACTATCATGGTCGACATTTTAATTTATGTTAAATAAATGTTATTGTACTTTGTTTTTTTAAATATGTACATGTTTTAGCATTTTATTTTGTGTCTTTTTTTAAATTTCTGAATAAATATGTTACTGACATTGCTGCTATGTGATTTATTAGCCATTTAGTTTATCATTTAGGATCCAGCTATTCAATTTTATCAGTAAGCCAATGAACTTTTGTTTTCATTTGAATTTATTTGATCAAGGAATGAATCCTAAATCTGTGTGCTTTTTCAGGTTGCAAGGAATGAAATAAATGCATATAAAACTTAAATGTTGACAATGAATTATTGTTGTAAGTTGGCTGTTCATGAATATGTATTTTCCCCCTATTTCAATCTATTTGATATCGGCTAAATGCATGTATAATAGATTTGTGTGTGTTTTTTTATTTTTATTTTGTAGACAAGCTGGATATTTTCCTCTTTGTTCAAGTATAATCAAAGATTACTTTGATTCAGTATGTACTTTTCACTTTTTTTGGTCAGTTTTAATGTGATGTAATTTTATGTTAACTGTTGTTAATTTCTACGCCCTTACATGTGTTTTAAGGGGAGGGGATGAGCTTCTTTGACAAATGGCAAATGATTATATACTTTCATTGCATTATTTTTTGTTGAAAATTATGATTTGGGATATGTGCTCTCTCATGTCCAAAATAAAATTAGAATGGTATTTGGTGCACTTAAGAACATTTTGGCATTTTTATATAAAAATGAAACCTTGTGACATTGTTCAAAAAAAAATTAGGCTTTCCCCTAGTATCAGCAACATCTGATACTAAAGGAGAGAAGAGATATTTCAGTAGGATATTTTTATTATTATTTTTAAGAAATCAAGAGGTGCTGCCATGGGATTTTTCCATTGGGGTATTTACATAGGTTATAGTCTGACTTTTCCCATGATCCTGTGTAAAAAAGCTGTGGGTTGGAGGCTAAGTTACGTTGTGGCTGGGTGTCCAGGATTGATACTAGCGCTTGTTGCAATGCTCACACTGAGAGAACCCACACAGAAAATTGAACAAGAATGTGAAATCAAGGTAAGAAAATGCCAGCGCAGAATTCCAAAACTGATGTAAACAAA
Source organism: Pharyngocirrus eroticus (assembly GCA_033118115.1). NCBI lineage: Eukaryota > Metazoa > Annelida > Polychaeta > Saccocirridae > Pharyngocirrus > Pharyngocirrus eroticus. The sequence continues at coordinate 17,091 of JAVSBT010462986.1, forward strand.
ACTCAAAATACAATAACAATAAACTTTTGAATGATTAGGAATTAAAGCTTACTTAAAAAGCTTTCAACTTCTCTGTCTGAGACTGAAGTCCTTTTCAATCTGACCATTAGTGACCATTGTCCACTAGGTGTAAGAGTGGAATTGGGGGGAACTGATGTCATATTAGTGGTCAATTTGAGGCAGATTTAATCTGCCTCCATCACGGTTTAGGCTTGGCTTGATCAACCTGATGTGTATAGCCTCATTGACTCCCTTTTCATACTATCTTGGTTCAACATCCATAATTCTAGTGTAAGCTTTAATTCTAAATCAGTCAAAACTTTATTGTTATTATATTGAATTATACCTGATTAGATGAATCTACATCTAAAACTCTAACTGATGTTTTTTCTAATCACAAAATTTCTTCATTGTGCATGTGGTCCTCTAAAATAATATTGCTTCAAGAAGTCATCAACATGCTGCAGCATGCAACATATGTATCCATTGCACCCTTTTGTTGTTGGAAAATTCTGTTTTTATAAGACCATCTGACTATATGCATTGATTTATATTGCACATTGATACTCTTCCATATGCCATTCAAGGATAAAATTACTTAATATACAAACTAGTTTTACATCTGTTGAATTTATTATTAGTAATAAACAGTCATTTTCAAATGAATGAAACTGAAAGGGGGAGGCATAGCCAAAAGTTATTTCATCTTTATTTTAAGAGTTCAAAACTACATTTCGCTTGTAACACAAAAGCTTGTTTCACTTTTTTTTAGAGTATAATTCTAGATTGATATTCTTTTTCAAAATTGAACTTCAAGTACTAATGCTAATATCATACACAAACTGAAAAAAATGTGATTCTAAATGTTATGTATTTGATACAGATGACGCATATTCTCCATACCCTTACAATGTACCCACATATCTTTTCTACATTAAAAGAGACACAATTTTTGTTTTATCTTGGTTTGATTAATATTTTTCCAGGTGGGAAATGTTGTACCTGAAATATATTTTAATTTCTAAAATGAAAGATTGCACGATTAGAAGGAAACTGGGCCACTCATATACATATGATTTATCTAGCTGTTACCTTCCCTAATAAAGTTAATATTGGGAGACAGAGATCCCTGCATCAATTCCAGCGCAAACATCTGAATCAAAACTGGAAAACTCCTTTACATCCACCAGTGTCTCTATCAATTTTGGGGTCACCCGGGTGGGATAGAATTTCTTGTATTTCGGCTGCAAAGACAACATTTTCTTAGGTCCTAGGATTGGTCACTTCCTTCAGGTTCAGAGACACAGATATGTAAGGATGCATGTAAGCATGTAAAGCCTTACCCTCACACACTATGGCACTAGAGAAGCTTTTTAGCTACAGCACAATCCCTTGACATAGAAATGTCAAGGGATTGTATTTTTTATCATTCTAACATAATACTGTCACCTGAGTGAGGTTCATCTACATTATTTTACATTGCATTCTAATCTGTGCATTTGGCCATGATTCTGTTCACAAGTACAGACTCAAAGTCTGTGTGGTTGAATAATTTTTCTTTGTCTATATATATGGACATTTTTCCTCCTATTTAACCTTAGCTCATATGATCTGTCCTATGATGTTGAACTTTAGTATTCATTCATGATTCAGTAGGATTTAGACATTGTAGGTGATTTATGGTCATGACATGTATTTTTTAATAGTAGTAGACTGGGGCCGGTTTCAATATACAACTTAAGTACATGTTTTTGTTTTTTTCACCAACAGCTTTTTATTCCAAAAGAATTACAAATTACAAAAGTATATTACAGAGTATTACAATAAAAAAGGAACAAAATAGACTGGACGCCCAATGGCGTATATGTCCAACCATACTACGAAAAATACACTTAAGTTCTACTTATCTCTTAGAAAATACCTCGCTCCCAAGTTTGACTTAAAGCGTGTTTCAATAAATTGACTTCTGAATTAGCTTTAGGCTTAATCCTACTTATAGGTAAGTAGTAAATTGAAACCGGTTCCTGATCTCCCAAAAAGCTTGCCATTTCATTCCTCATTTTCCATCATAAGAAATCCTTTCTACTTTACCAAAAACATTTTTGTTGTTGACAGAAAGCTATGTTATATTATTTGACAGATTCAAGAAAACAGAAAAAAATTGACTTCTTTTAGAAAAGCTTTGATGTACTTATTGAGGCCTGCATTTGTGGTATTATGTTTTGGTGGTGCTGTAAGATTTGGAGCTGGAAATGTCTGGGCATACAATGTCAAAAACTACATAGATACGTATCACCCAGGAGCTAAGGTATATAATAGTACTTTGCAATGTGAAATTAATTGTAGACTGTAGTGTAAATTATTGTGTTTTCAAGTGCTCTTCGCTTTGTTGCAATTAGTACAAAAAAGTCAAACCATTAAGCTTTAGTGTTATAGTATGGGAGTACTCTAGATCACAAAAACATGAACGCCATTGTCAGTCTATTACAAAAAGGGCCAAAGACATTTTATGTGTTTTGTGTCTCTCCAGATGGCTTATGATCTTATCTGTTTTTTTATGAATAGTATTATATTTTGAATAGATTCAGTGACACATGTGATTGAATTTTATGATATACACATATAGATTCATTTTAAACATCGTTTTTGCTCAAGAGATGTGAATAATTTGATTGAAAAATTGCTTTTTTTTAGTTGGAGTCATATTTGTCATGGATACCACTTGTTTTTGGTGCTAGTGGTGCCCTCTTGGGGGGACATCTTTCAGACTTACTTACTAAAAAGTATGGAAAGTCTACAAGACTTTTAGTGCTTGTTGGAAGTCAGGTACAAAAATATAGTTTTAAAACTTTTAGTCTTACATAAAAATTAGAAACAACAAAGAATTTACAGCAACATAGCTTAGACAAGTCTCACCAAATTCGAGGACATTGATGTATATATAAAAAAACTGTAAAAAAGATATTATAGTATGATATAAAGGACACTTCCATTCCCAAGTGTTTGCAGTCTAAATTTTGGTTCATCTTCACTATATCAAACTGAAAGTTTGTTTGTTTTTTGAAAGCTGTATTATCTATGTCTCCATTAGGTGCTTGCTCTTCCATGGTCCATTGCCATATTCTATGTGAATCCTCCATGGATTTTCTTGCTTCTGATTCCAAGTGTCTTCCTGGGTGAGATGTGGATTGGTGTTTGCCTTACGTCTATCATTGACCGTGTGCCTGAGGAGTACTCCGCGTCAGCTGTTACCATCTACATTTTTACTTTCAATACTTTTGGTGGATTGATTAATCTCTTAATCCCCCCGATAACAAGACATTGGAATCTGAAGATAGCTCTTCTTGTGACTTTCCCTTTCCTGATGGCCGTGAGTGTGGTGCTCTTTACAGTGGCATATTTCATGTTGAAATGCTGTGATAATTTAAAATTAGACTCCATTGAAATGAAAGCTGATAACAACAAAGATCTGAGAAGAATATACAAACCAGTCAAAACTAATAATGGCATTGAAGAAAAATGTGATGCTATACTGCAGAAAGAGGAAGTTGAAATATGAAGTTTGGACAATTTTGATACACCATAGTCCAAATCCAATGGCATCGAATTAGCTGTAGAATTTTTCACATGAAAGTTGGTCATTTTTAATGAAGTGATTATACTACAATGGTAAATATATCATGCCATACAAAACATGTCTATTCAAATATATAGAGGTATTTACTTATACATGTACAAAGATTTTTCAAAAATGTACAAATCTGTTGATTTTTTTTACTTTTGTATAGATTTATATTCTGTTAATCTGGTAAAAGCATTTATATCATATTTTGATTAAACCATGTGCATGTACATGAAGTGACGGTTTTGGGATGTTTGCTGATAGTTAGGATTTGTCCTTTTTGGTGACACTATGACTTAGAACTAGGCAGGACCCTTAAATATTTTAAGATTTTAGCCATTTTCTATATAATCATGTTTATCATTATTATTATAATAATGAAAGTTTAATTTTTGAGGGTAAAACTTTTACAACATACAGCATTAGTTTTTGAAAGGGCTCTCTTGCTGGTCCTTCTGAGAAAAAATGTAAATTGAGCCCTGTGGAATAGATCCTGATAGTGCTTTTATCTGTATTTAAGGGAAGAAGCGGCTCGACATTAGGAGGTATAATGTTAGAATTATCGAAATTGTTTTTTCAGCTTAATTTATAGGTTTGATATGTTTACTTTGACATATCAGCAGACATACCCCTTATAATATTATATAATATACTGGTGTTGTGATTTATAATATTGTTATATATACTAATAATAACCCTATAATCTCAAGTTTTATTACAAACTATACTCCTATATTATCTATTCTACTATGCATAAACTTACCAATTGAAATAAATGCCTTTTTGATGAATTTATCTCCACTTGAATCAATCTCATCACCTGTTCTCTACTCTGGTGAATAGATCTTTTATTGTTTTTGTAAAATATTTATCTTTTATGCATTTACCAAAGGGGCTAATCTCAGGTTTAAGAATATACATAATACTGATTAGTTATATCATGATATGTTTGAGTATATCAAGTTTTATTAATTGACGTGTCAGGATTAAGAACATATGACTCATATTTTGGCATTTTGGGCAAATGGAAAAAAACTGTTTCACCTATCATAATGTAAAGTCAAGTTAATTCTAAGTACAAAACATATTGCTAGATATGGGTTTTTAGATTTGAAAAGTTAGCTACATGGTTTTGAAATAAGTAAAAAAAACATATAAAATATATGAAATAGGTTTGAAGGAAGGAAGATACAGGTTTCTTGTATTATAATTAATGAAAAACTCATTTTCCACTTAGAGTGAACTTATGTCTTCTTAATCCTGACACGTCGAAGTAGGGAAAACTGTTTGTTATAAAACGTGTTGTGTTGCCGATATACTTATAAATCAAAGACCTTTTTCTGATTTTGTTAAACTGTCTTTTAGTACTTATTACTCTATTTGTTTGTCTCTTTTTTGTTATAATTATCTCATGCTCATTTATTACTACTTTGCACATCTTTTCATCCTGCTTTCTTTTAATGATTTTTTTCATTGTATCTGTTCAATGGTTTGTAAATCATCTGAAATAATTGTCATTACTGTTCAACCTTTTCATGGATAAAGCTTTATATAATTATTCTATTTAAAAGTGTGACTTTTTTTCATTTTTATGAAATTGCTAAAATATGTTCTCTTTTGAGACTATGGCAAAGTATAAATAAAAAATGTTATTTCTTTTCTAACCTCAGGTTTTGTAATTGTGTTTATTTTAGTTTTTGTGATTGCACAGCAAAGTTATCAAAAAAATAGCTAAGATTTGAACATTTAGTAAGATACTTTGTAAATAGGATAAAACTATCTTGGAACCCAGTAATTGGCAACCAGGGGCCGGTTTCAATTAACAACTTAAGTTCTACTGATCTCTTAAAATGCACTTTTCTCTAAAGTTTGACTTGAAGTATTTGTTATTTGACTACTGAATTAAGGATAGGGGATACAATGGACAACGTTTTTTACAAAAATTAGTACCTTAAGATAAAAATATGTAATTTCATATGGCATAATAAAAAAGGGAATTCACCAAATTTATTTTTTTATTTCTTACTATATATTTCATTGATCATGTTCCCTTGTCAATCATAAGTTGACATGGTCCAGATATTCAGATTAGGTGACATTTGTCTAAGTCCTGAACTTTTTTTATTTCAGAAAAGGTGATCTGTTCTACAGGTCGGAGATAAAGAGAGACAGAAAAAAATGGAAATGGATGAAACAAGAAATGACATAGTCTTATGCATATTTCAACTAACCAGTATAATCATAGTCAATAAATTTAAACTTTTGACTGGTATAAGAAAA